>AWOL01S0004575.1:61190-76589 GCA_000715115.1 Nicotiana otophora | reverse complement strand
CCCGACATCCCCACAATTAAGACCCACCTATTGGGTTATCAAAATTTAACTTTCAAGATTGGACGGTGGGTTTGAAGATCAAGAGGTCGAAACGAGAAGAACAGGCTCTTTGTCCATCAGAGTTAGATGGCAATTGTTTAATTGCGAACCTAATAACTATGATGAGCTGTGGGTTTTGTGGCAAATTGAAAATTCATATACTTTAAATTATCTCTTCGCCTTGCCTAAAGGCATAAAAGACATATCCTAGCATTTAGTGTTCATGCAAAGAGGAAATTAGTGTCATGTGCTCATGCTTTGTTTGAGCTCTTGTTCCTCGAAGTAGCTAGTTTTTAGGTAGCTATATTAATCTTACTATCTTCTATATTCTCTCTCTCTCTCTAATATTGCCATTAAATTATTTATTTGTTATCAATTATTTGAAGTGAAGTTGGCAAATAGCAGGAGCAAATTTTAACCTTCAACTTTTAATTACGATTTTATTTTTCCTGTTTTTATGGTGGAGTTTGATATACTCGTTCCATCTCTTAATGATTTTAATTATCATTTTTTATTTTACTTTATCTAAATTATAAATTTTTGTTGTTCATTTTCGCATAAATCCTAATTGCCCCCTTATACTTTTTAGGTAGTTATGGTGGTATAGGCGTAAGAAAAAAGTTGATAGTTCAAGTAATTATATAAATGATTACATTCATATCGATGAAACAGCTTATTTTAGTATTAATCCTAATTAGCAATCACTAAATCACAAAATACTACAAGCATAATTTGCTGAATATTATGAAAATATGAGCAAGGAGGAAGAAGATAATCCAGATGATACACCCACTAGCCCAGCAGCTTAGACTCGATCTCCCTGTGAAGCTCATCATATACCTCACATTAGAAGTAGAGCCTCAGTAGAACGTACAAAAATATCAAATGCATGATTTGTTTTCACTCAGGACAAGGCAAATCCGATATTTATTTTTGATGAGTGTAAAGGACATTTGATATTTAAAACTGAGAAAGATCAAGCCAGGGAAGTTTAGAGATATACATGAAAATATGGCAAAACGTAACGTGGAGTGCACACCTTGTTATGAATAGGGGCTTCAGGCACAACTCCTAGCTACTCGGTCTCACGGTTCTAACGTGTGCAAGCATAACTTAAACTTTTGACCGGAGAAATTCTAGAATCTATATCTATATCTGTACTATAAGAAAATGGGGCATTAGCGAGGGGAAATATGGTCGTTAAAGGTCCAATTCCGGTCGTTATAAGTTGATAACGACCGAAAAAAATTCGGTCATCACCGGTCGTTAAAAGTCCGGACGTTTTAAGTTAACGACCGGTATACAATCCGGTCGTTAAAGGATCTTTAGCAACGATATAATTTTCGGTCGTTATACATGCTTTTTAGCGACAGAATTTTCCCCTCGCTAATTTGTTATCCAGTCGTTAGAAGTCTTTAATGACAACAATGTATTAAGTCAATTCGAGTGCTTTTAGCGACCGATATTCCCTTCGTTAATTGTATAATTACTTTTAAAAATCAAATTTCTCTTCGTTAATAGTCATTTATCTGTTTGAGAAATCTGTTGTTAAAGAGTTTTAATGACCACATTGTTCTTCGCTAATATTAAAATTTAATAAATATAATTAAGAAAATTTAAATTACATGAATATATAGTACTCCTTCTGTTTCAATTTATGTGAACCCATTTGACTGGGCACGGAGTTTAAGAAAAGAGAGAAGACTCTTGAACTTGTGGTGTAAAATGACACACATATTTTGTGTGGCTATAAATCATTGCATAAAGGTAAATTGCTTCCAAATAGGAAAATATATCATTCTTTTTGGCACGGACTAAAAACGAAATTCGTTCACATAAATTGAAACGAGGGGAGTAATAATTATTTGTATGCTTTCATACACGCTCAACAACATTGGAAAATAAACCAAATACTTGGTATCTTGTTAATACAAAGAACTAAAGTGTCATATTTACTAATAACCAATCCAAATTGTAACAAACCCATCTTACTAAAATAATGAAAAGTAAAATTAACGCAAACCCAGGAGACAACTAGAAGCATAAAGCGAGGTGAGTTAAGCATCATTTTTAACAGTTCCTAAAAAGAAAAAAAAAGTAAAAGTGCAGCATATATATGTACATAAGACAGTGTCTTTAAACCATCGTTGACGAACCAAAAAAACCTCTTGTACTTCAACTTGCTCTACACTTTCTTCAAGGATAGGTTCTTCGGACTACAAATTTTTGATATGTTAAAATAACAAATTTATGTCAGTTTAGTAACAAAGAATAAACAACTAAACAAGAAAATGAACACTTTAAAGGGAAAATGAACAGATAACACCTTAAATGATGAGTAAACTTATTTGAATAAACTATAACCATAGGTTAATTGTCGTTCGATTACAAAGACTACAAGCAGTAACATGCAAAGAGATAAAGAAATTACATTGGAGGTTGGGACAGGTAGTGATGATCGATTTCAAGGTGATTTGAGGCAACTGTTGGATGCAAAAAAGTTACAGAAGATTACTGATGAAAGAGGCTTGGAATAAACTGAAATTAATGGTAAAACTACACATACAGTTGCTGCTACTGGGATTGCCATAGTCTCTATTGAACCAGCCGTAGGTAGGGATTCTCAGGAGTTGACAGGTGAGGTGCAGGCTGATAAAAACTCTAAGGTTGATCGAGGCGCTAATTCAACAGCTACAGGAGTTGGCCAAAGTACTAATGGTCAAGGACAAATCAATGAACAACAGGTTACAGGTTTGAGGGAGAAAGGAGTAGGGTGTGTGAAACTGTTGGGCAGGTGATCAAGAATACTGAGCCGACTGCCTTAGCTGGTGCTTCATTCACTGAAGGGGCTGATGCCTCAACTGTTGGAAAATCTAAACCTCCAGCTGATGTTCCTACTACTACAGCCTTGGCAAGGCTTTACACAAGGCTGTGAATTCAGCTTTACAAACTAATACTAAGGTGGATGAGATTGGTGATCAAGCTAATACACTTACCAAATCAGTCGGGGTGCAGACTAATGCTCAGGAAGTTAGTGAGAAGGAGAGAACTGGGGTGCTCGAAACTGGAAAGCAGTCTATAACTAAGAGGGAGTATCCAATAATAATTCATGCCTAGAGAGGGAGCAGCAAAATACTTCTACTACACTTATTTCGGCTTATAAGGGAAGTCGTGAAGATGTCAGTTTGCCTCTTTATTATCTAAGAAGCGAACTCATTGGTATTCTCCATAGGCTGGTTCATTCCCATTTGAACAACACAAACAAATAAAACTACAGAAATAAAAGTTTCAGACTTAGATTACCCTTTCTTTCTCCATGTTTGCAAACATAGTGATATAATATTTTTTGAGGCAAATATGGCATTACAGAATTGGAACTGTCCGCCCCAAGAGTGTATAAAGTTGGAAGAGGACAAAGGGAGGGGACAAGAACAATGATCCACAACAGGGAGCTAGTACTGGTATATCAGGAAAGGAAATACAATTCTAGAGGCTCAAACATGTTGACAGTTGATTTCCAATTTCAACTTGCCATTAGTTCAGGACTTGCGGCTGGCACAATATCCAGTAGAGAGTTCACAGCCTCTATTTCTTCATGCCAAAGTGGAAGAGTATCACCTGGGTAGAACTTTCTTGTAACCCCATCTTTGTTTATTTGGTTGTCAAAAATAGGCAAAAGACATTCTTAATCGCTTGGAAACAGACCATAGATGCAAGTCTACTGCACATAGAACATATCAATATTTTCCATTGTCTGGTTTTACACATCAGACTGCAAGACTCAAGAGGCATCTTTTGCAGTGCACATAGAGGCAGTTGATGCTTTAAAATCTGGTGTTCAATGTGTGCAGCAGTCTATGGGAGGAGACTGGACGGTGGTAAATCGAGCACACCTATCACCTAGCAAAAAGAATGCACCAAAAGTCCCAAAAATCAGAGCACTGCTGCACAAAACATCAGCTGTTGTAGTGCTTTTGATACACCAGGTATGAAGGAGAAGAAAGCTGGGATACGTGAACCTAATGTTACACCAGTCCAAAATATAGGAGCTGCTGATGCGCAAACTGGGCAACAATCAAATGGGAGAGATTGGACAGTGGTGACTTAAAATCATACATCACCTAATAAAAACAAGGCATCGGGTCATAAAAACCAGCCCGTTGGAGCAATTTCTGTAGGTACTCGATATGATGGTGTAAAAAGCGTTAGCTGTTCTAATTCTTTTGAACTGTTGCATAATGAGAATGAACAAGGTTAGCTACTCTGTACGTAGTATTTGTGTCAGTCAGTCCAAGGTTTGAATCTAGACTGTACAGCGGCAAAATGCAGCAGTTGGTGTGAAGGATATGTCTAATGTAAAATCTCTCCAAAAGTCCTTATCTCCTGGTATGTTAGCAAGCACAAGTGCACCTAATGTACATAATATTTGAAACTTATTCTTGCTTAAATTCACTTGTTTCATTGACTATGTTTTTCTTTATTCATAAACCTTAATGACACAAAGAAAAAATTCACATGAGCATTGCAATATTTTCATCATTGAGTAAAATAGGATTTTCAATATACTAACCTGTTAAATAATTCAATCTATTGATCACTTGAAGATGGTGATGAAGGCTGATCAAACACCATCTTTGCAAGCTGTGCGTATTTACTCCCTAGCTCATCATATTTACTCTCTAGCCCTTCCAAATGTCCTTTTAGTGATGTATTTTCTTTTATAGTATCATTCAACTTTTCCAACAATGCAGCTTTAGAGGAGTTACCACCTTTCAACTCTTTAGCGGTTATCCCACCACCAAATCCAACTACATGACTCTTTTGTTGAGGTCCGAAGCACCTTTCTACAACCTCAATGTTTGTAAGAGACGATTCAGATTGCACAAATTCTTTGATTTTATCCTGTAAAATAAAAAATAATTTAATTAAAATAATATAACACAGTAAATAAACAATGTAAATTGAAATTTATCAATAAGCATACATATTTCTCATTGGTTTCAGGTTCGACAAGCTTGTTGTTCTTCTTACGAGTCTCAAAAATAATAGTTGCCACATCTAGTGGATTACCATCTTTACCTCCCTTCACATTCAAATAAACAAGTCAAAGAAATCTTTGTAATAAAGATGAGGTTTCTTAATAGAATTATAAGATTTACTCACCAATTCATAAATGATCTCCTAATTGGCTTACTACCCGTACGATGAGACATACTTAACTTAGATCTATTGACCGAGTTTCTTGTACTTGTCTCCTAAATTAACAATATACCGGCAAAATTCTGGTTAGCCACTTAATATAACACGATGTTAATAAATAGCTAGAAATCATACCTTAAAATTTTCAGTAAAAAAAATACTCCTTGACCAGCCATTCCCAATCACTCTTGTCTACCCCCATTGGCACATCTTTTAGAGCATTACGACATGGCTGACTTAATATTCTTGTGCATCAATCCTCTCCAATTGTTCCATAACTTTCTCATATATTTCAAGACATGATCTTGTTGATTATTTATGTTATCACTATCAAATTTGTCCTACAATATTTCACAAGTATCATTAAATATGAAACTTATCTTATAAACTAGAAAAATAAAAATTTAACTAGAGCACTACGTATGACAGCATAAAGTACTGGAAGTAGAGAGCTGAACATTTGGGGAAGTTGTTGGAAGCGAGCGTTCAAAGGGAGCAGACACTACTTGAGAAATTGCAGGAAAGCATAGAAAAACTTGAAAGGCAGTCCTCTCCAGTGGAAGAATTATCTCACGTTCTGAAAAGAGCATTAACCTGGAACAAAACACCTTTTTTTGTGTATCTGTTATATTAACTCTGTTTCTTTACACCTTTTGATACATCCAGTTTATGGACTTCAGCAATTATCTTGCTTGTGCTGGCTATGATTGTTCTGGATCTTATGGTATATTTTCTTCTATGAACAAAGCGTTTGAGTTCATATCATTGTACCTATTTTTTCCTCTGTGACATTGTACATTGTTTTGTAGGGAGTAATGGCAATTCTAAAACTCCAGCTCAATGTTGTATCTGTTGTTAACCTTGTGATATCCGTCGGTATTGCTGTTGAATTCTGTGTCCATATAACACATGCCTTCTTGGTTAGTCTTCTATCACAATGATCTATCTGGTCTATAATGTTTTATACGTCAATACCATACCAGAGGGATGATTTGTGTCGTGTCCAATTTTTTGCGTGCACAGATTATAAAAGGACTTGGTTCTTCTATGTGTTCCAACTATTATTATTGCGGAATAATAAGTACAGAAAATAAAGAACACAGAGAAGTTTACGGGAAAAACACTTGGCTCAAAAGGTGAAAAAACCACGACCTACTTCCAGTAGTATTTTTCCAAAACTCTTCACTAAATCACTGAGCCAAAAACTGCATTTACAAAATACTTTTGTAAAGCTAGGATTAACTCTAATCCCTTTGTAGCAAACTAGCCTCTAGCTATTTGCGACAAACTTCAAGTTAACTCTAACTTGAAAACACAAAGTACCTATTACAGACGCTTCTAGATAAAGCAAAAACGGTACAAGTTAAAATCACCTACTACAAATAACTAGACTAAAAGACAACAGTTGGGACTGGTTCTTCTAGCTGGTTCAAGTAGCGTCAGATTCGCCACTCAAATATCACTCGAACTAATTTTGCTCTCAATTCTTGCTTAACTTTTGCTTTTATGCGTCTGATGTAGAATAAGAACTTCCTGCGATTTATAGAGTCAATAGAGTAGAAAACAACTAGAGTTCTAATGCTACTCTTCCTTGGTGGAAGAGTTTTAGTTGATCTCAACCCTAACTCCTTCCTTATCTTGGATAATGTTCTTGTTGAGTAAGGAGTCCTTCTCCTTATTAATTATGCATTTTTTCGATCAGGAGATATCTATTATTATGCCATATTTCGTTTATCTCTTACATGTGCATCTCACGTGCTTTGAATCTGCCCGTGTCTATGCCTACTAGCGATTGACCTGAGGGATGGACCTGGTTCATGCCTGAGCTTCCTTTGTGAATCTTCAAAACTAACCTTCACTTAGGCCAACAAATTCCCCCTTTTTGATGATGACAAACTGTGTAGTTTTTATAAGCTTAGGCCCTGTTTCAACTTAGCTCAACATCAACACAATATTAGAAATATTTTTCCTTTTTATCACTTATCATCAAGGACCAGGTTCATTAGGTTATAAACATCACCGTTCAAAGTGTAAAGCACCCTTTTCCCCCTTTTGGCATCATCGAAAAGTTGCATAAAATATGTGAGATAACCAGATTTTAAAACTTACTCATGGCCACTGGGGCTACTTCAAATGAAATCATGGATTAATCATCATAGATCAAGCTAAGAATTTTAACCATCAAAGAAATATAAACAAACAGTTAGAGCAAAAACAGTGAATTTCATTGATTATTGATAATATTCTACTACAAAGCATAAGAAGAAATAGAAATACTGAAAACATGAGCAAACGAAACAAAAAGATCCCGAACTGGGTCACTGGTTGATCTACACTAGGTTAGGAGGCTTAAGGCTGGGAAGAACTAGGTGCTTGGCTTGGAGGAGTTTCAGCATATCCTGAAGAATGCCATCATTCTTCTCTTTTTCTCTTGCTAGCTCACTTCTGAGAGCATCTCTCTCAGTCTCCACCTCTGCCAACCTCTTCCTCAACCTTTCAATCTCAGCATCTTTAGCCCCACTTTCTTTTACCAAGACTCGCACCTGCCACGACCCAAACTAACCCCTGTCGTGATAGCGCCTATCGTGGAACTAGGCAAGCCGACTCATTTCCAAAATAAACCAATATTTTCATTTCAAAGATAATCTCAATGTTATTTAACATAAAAACCTTCGTAAAGGAGTTCCAATCAAAATAAAAGTGCGAAAGAAAAAGCCCGACATCGGGGTGTCACTAGTCATGAGAATCTACTACAATCTGTCTAACAATAACAAGACTAACTCAGCCTGGAAAATAGCTAAATACAACTAGAGGAAGATAAGAGGGAGAAGAGCAGGGGCTGCGATCGCCAAACAGCTACCTTGCTATTTCCAAAGAAATCTGCAACCAGAACAATCAATAACCGCTACCGTGTCCAGTTACACCTGAATATGCACACAAGGTGCAGGGAGTAACGTGAGTACGCCAACTTAGTAAGTAACAACAATTAATAAAGACTGAGCAGTAGTGACGAGCAATAAAGCATATAACGTTCATATTAGGAAATCTCAGTAAAATACCACATGCTTTAAAAATTAGGATTTGAATCAAATATCTCGTTTAAACCCAGTTCCAGTAAAAAATCATTTAAAGATATTTTTAACAGTTTTCAAGGAGAGGAAAAATGCAAATGATAGCAAAAATGATGAAATCATAAACAGCCTCTCGGGCAAAACATCACTCATATACAGCCCCTCGGGCAAACCTCATAGTCACTCGTGCCACTCGGGCATACCTCACAATCACTCTTGTCACTCGGGCATACCTCACAATCACTCATGCTTCCCAATCACTCAGCACTCGGCACTCGCACTCAGTAGGTACTTGCGCTCACTGGGGGTGGCTATAGACTCCAGAGGGGCTCTTTCAGCCCAAGCGTTATAATCTGCACGTACAACTCACGTGCTATAATAATATAGTATGTTACAGGCGGGCAGCCCCGATCCATAGTCATCCTCACAATCAGGACCTCGACCGATATCAAACATGCTGCGGCGTGTAGACCGATTCCATAAATATGCAACATGCTGCGACGTGTAGCCCGATCCCATAAATATCCTCACAAATCAGGCCCTCAGTCTCACTCAGTCATAAACCTCTCAAGCCACTCGGGCATTTCAGTAAAAACAGGGCATTCGGCCCAAAACAACATTTATATGCATCAAAATAGAGTCATAAAACTGAGTTATGCAGTAAACAAGTATAACCATGATTGAGTATAGATTTTCAATCGAAAACAATGAGAGGATAGTAAGAAAAGCCCCCTAAGGATCTAAATAGCACTGGCACAAGGCCCAAATATGGCATTCAGCCCAATTTACAGAAACTCTTTCTAAAATATATAAGTATCATATAGTTTCAACAAAGTATGCAACTTTACAGTTGCTACGGGACGGACCAAGTCACAATCCCCAACATTGCATGCCACACGCCCGTCACCTAGCATGTGCGTCACTAAAAAATAGCAGAATGATCCAAAATCCGGGGTTTCATACCCTCAGGACTAGATTTATAATTGTTACTCATCTCAAACCGGTCAAATCTCTATCCCGCAATGCTCTTGCCTCCGGACTGGGCCTCCAACTGCTCCGAATCTATTCACAATCAGTACAATACCATACATATGCGCTAATAGAATGGATTCCACAAGAAAAGCTACAAAATTAGACCAAAACCCGAAATTGGCTCAAACCCGGCCCCCGGGCTCACATATCGAAATCCGACAAAATTTACAAAACTAGAAATCTCATTCACTCATGAGTCTAACCATACCAAATTCATCAAAATCCGACATCGTTTGGTCATTCAAATCCTTAAATTACTCTCCAAAACTTCAATCCCTAACCCCTCATTTTCACTAATTACATGGTTAAACAACGGGAAATCACCATACCTCAATGAAAACCCCCTTCATTCCCTCTTCAAATCTCTCCCAAAAGCTCCAAAACCGAATAAAAATGGTGAAGAATGCACCAAAATTCGCAAAGTGTGCAATATGTACCCTCTGCCCAGGCTTCTCGCACCTGCGGCCATTTACTCGCACCCGCGCGACCGCACCTGCGGTCCAAGGAGCTGCACCTGCGCAACTCACTTTTCTGCCTAGTCTCTGCATCTGCGGCAAAGTCGTCGCACCTGTGCGTGGGGTGCCGCATCTGCGAAGCCTGTCCATTATTCCCCTTTCCGCATCTGCGCCTCAGGTTTTGCACATGCGGGCTCGCAGATGTGACCTCTAACTCGCACCTGTGCATCCTGCCTAGTCCAGCATTGCCCGCACCTGCAAACTCCCCACGCACACCAGCGGCCTCGCACCTGCGACTCTTTCTTCTGCAGGTGCGAAAATAGCTATAACAGCAGCTTCAACTGCATTTTCCAACTTCGACAAATCCGTTAACCACCCGAAATCACCCCGAGGCCCTCGAGACCTCAACCAAAAATACCAACAAGTCATATATTAACATACCAACTTAGTCGAACCTTCGAATCACTCAAAACAACAACAAATCATCAAATTACCCTCGGATTCAAGCCTAAAAACTTCTAAATTTCCAAATTCCGCAACCGATGCCGAAACCAACCAAACCACTTCCGAATGACCTAATTCTACCACGGACCTCCAAATCACATTCCGGATGCACTCCTAAGTCCAAAATCACCTAACGGAACCATCCGAATTCAAATCCAAGATCTTTTACACATATGTCAACATCTGGTTGACTTTTTCAACTTATGTTTCTACTTAAGAGACTAAGTGTCTCAATTCACTCTGAAATTACTCTGGTACTAATCCAACTAACCCGATATAATTTAATATAGTTGAATAACACAAAAATAAGTAGAAATGGGGAAAATTGGGCTATAACTCTCGAAATGACCGGCCGGGTCATTACATCCTTCCCCTCTTAAACATCCGTTCGTCCTCGAACGGGTCTAGAAACATACCTGGAGTCTCGAATAGGCATGGATATCTGCTCCGCATCTCCCGCTCAGTCTCCCAGATGGCCTCCTCCATATGCTGACCTCTCCATTGCACGTTCACTGAAGTTATATCCTTTGACCGCAACCTTCGAACCTGCCAATCCAAAATAGCCACCGGCTCCACATCATAAGTCATATCACCCTCCAACTGAACCGTGTTAAAATCCAAAACATGGGACGGATCTCCAATATACTTCCGGAGCATGGAAACATGAAACTCTGGATGCACACTCGACAAGCTGGGTGGCAAGGCAAGCTTATAAGCCACCTCCCCAATCCTCTGAAGCACCTCAAAAAAGCCCAATGAACCGGGGGCTCAACTTTTCCCTCTTCCCAAACCTCATAACACCCTTCATGGGTGATACCTTCAGCAAAACCTTCTCCCCAACCATAGAAGACACATTACTGACCTTCCTATCCGCGTAGCTCTTCTTCCTAGACTGCGCCGCGCGAAGCCGCTCCTGAATCAATTTAACCTTTTCTAATGCATCCTGGACCAAGTCTGTATCCAAGAGCCTAGCCTCACCCGGCTCAAACCATCCAACCGGAGATCTACACCTCCTCCCATATAAAGCCTCGTACGGAGCCATCTGAATACTGGACTGATAACTGTTGTTATATACAAACTCCGCGAGTGGCAGAAACTGGTCCCATGAACCCCCAAAGTCAATGACACAAGCACACAACATGTCCTCCAATATCTGAATAGTGGAGGGTGAAAAGCTATGCTCAACTCAACCTGAGTACCCAACTCTCACTACACGACCCTCCAAAACTGCGATGTGAACTGAGTACCCCTATTTGAAATGATGGAAACTGGGACACCATGCAGGCGAACGATCTCTCAGATGTAAATTTTAGCCAACCGCTCTGAAGAGTAAGTAGTACCAACTGCAATGAAGTGCGCGGACTTAGTCAGCCGATCTACAATAACCCAAATAGTATCAAACTTCCTCGAGGTCCGTGGGAGCTCAACTACAAAGTCCATGGTGATCCACTCCCACTTCTACTCCGGAATGTCTAATCTCTGAAGCAAGCCACCCAGTCTCTGATACTCATACTTAACCTGCTGATAGTTGAGACACCGAGCTACAAACCCAACTATATCCTTCTTTATCTGCCTCCACCAATAGTGCTGCCTCAAATCCTGGTACATCTTCGCGGCACCCGGATGGATGGAATACCGCGAGCTGTGGGCCTCCTCAAGAATCAACTCTCGAAGCCCATCTACATTAGGCACACATATCCAACCCCACATTCTCAGCACGCCATCATCACCAATAGTCACATCCCTAGCATCACCTCTCCAAATCCTGTCCTGAAGAACGAGCAAGTGAGGGTCATCATACTGACGCTCCCTGATACGGTCATAAAGAGAAGACCTGAAGACCACACAAGCCAATACCCGACTAGGCTCCGAAATATCTAATCTGACAAGCTAGCCCACCAAGGCCTTAACATCCAATACAAAAGGTCTCTCTGCTACTAGAAGATATGCTAAACTCCCGAAACTCTCTGCCTGGTGACTTAAAGCATCGGCTACCACATTGGCCTTCCCCTGATGGTACAAAATAGTGATATCATAGTTTTAAGAAGCTCCAACCATCTCCGCTGACGCAAATTAAGATCCTTCTGCTTTAACAGATACTACAGACTCCAGTGATTAGTATAGATCTCACAATGAACCCCATACAAATAATGACGCCAAATCTTCAAGGCGTGAACAATGGCTGCTAACTCATGATCATGGACAAGATAGTTCTTCTCATGGGTCTTCAACTGGCACGAGGCATAGGCAATTATCCTACCCTTATGCATCAAAACACAATCAATGTCTATCCTTGAGGCATCACAATCCACGGTGTAAGAATCTAAAGCTGATGGCAGAACTAACACTTGAGTTGTGGTCAAAGCAGTCTTGAGCTTCTGAAAGCTCTCCTCACACTCATCCGACCACCTGAATGGAGCATTCTTTTGGGTCAATTTGGTCAAGGGCGATGCAATAGATGAAAATCTCTCCACAAAGCGACGGTAATAACCCTCCAAACCAAGAAAGCTCCTAATCTCCATGGCTAAGGACGGTCTAGGCCAATTCTGTACCACCTCTATCTTCTTCGGATCCATCTGAATACCCTCATTGGACACCACGTGTCCCAAGAATGCTACTGAACTGAGCCAAAACTCACACTTGGAGAACTTTGCATAAAGCTTCTCCTCCCTCAATCTATGTAATGCAATCCTCAAATGCTAGCGTGCTCCTACTGGCTACGAGAGTACACCAGGATGTCATCAATGAATACAACGATGAATGAGTCCAAATAGGGCTGGAATACACTGTTCATCAAATGCATGAACGCTGTTGGGGCATTGGTCAGCCCAAAAGACATCACCAAGAAATCATAATGGCCATATCGGGTCCTGAAAACTGTCTTAAGAATATCTGAATCTCGAATCTTCAGCTGGTGATAACCGGACCTCAAATCAATCTTGGAGAACACCCTCGCTCCCTGAAGCTAGTCGAATAAATCATCAATACGAGGCAAAGGATATTTGTTCTTGACTGTGACATTGTTCAACTACCTGTAATCAATACACATTCTCATGGAACCATCCTTCTTCTTCACAAATAGAACCGGTGCACCCCAAGGTGACACACTAGGCCGAATAAACCCCTTATCAAGGNTGTTCTTTCAATTCCTTCAACTCCGCCGGTGCCATACGATACAGTAGAATAGAAATGGGCTGAGTGCCCGGCACCAAATCAATACCAAAGTCAATATCCCTGTCAGATAGCATGCTCGTCAGGTCTGCAGGAAACATATCCGGAAAATCACGTACCACTGGAACAAAATCAATGACATGAGTCTCTGCACTAACATCCCTCACAAAAAGCCAAATAAGATAGGCAACCCTTCTCAACCATGCGCTGAGCCTTCAAATATGAAATCACCCTACTTGGTACATAATCTATGGAACCGCTCCACTCAACCCTCGGAATTCCCGGCATAGTCAACGTCACCGTCTTAGCGTGACAGTCTAGAACAACATGACATGGAGATAACTAATCCATACCCAATATCACATCAAAGTCGACCATACTGAGCAGCAAAAGGTCCACTTAGGTCTCTAGACCCCCAATAGGCACCACACATGACCAATATACACGATCCACAATAATAGTATCGCCCACAGGAGTAGATACATGAATAGAAGAAACTAGAGACTCACGGGGCATATCCAAATAATGGGCGAAATACGAAGAAACATATGAATACGTGGAACCAGGGTTAAATAATACTGAGGCATCTCTGTGACAAACTAAGACGATAACTGTAATCACAGCATCTGAAGCAATAGTATCTAGTCTGGTAGGGAGGGCATAGAAACGGGCCTAGCCACCCCCTGATCTGCCTCCCCCTCTAGGGCGACCCCTAGCTGACTGACCTCCACCCCGAGCTGACTGGGCGGGTGGTGAGGTAACTGGTGCTGTAGTCGGAGGCTAACTCCTCCACTGAGATAGACCTCCATGACAACCAGGATAGTGCCTCCACATATGCCCAAGCTCCTCACACTCAAAACAACTCCCTGGTGCTGGCGGCGGAAACTGAAGGGAACCTCTAGCACCGGGATAACTGGTAGAAGAACCTAGTATGCGAGACCCCTGAACAGGTGGAGCATGAGATGAACTCTGAGCTGGAAGGGCACTAAGTGATGAGTGGACCTGATGAGAACTGTGTGACCACGGCCAGATAATGCACCACAGTGAAATGGCCGAGCTGACTGAGCCTGTCTAAAATGACGACCTCTACCTTGCTGGAACTGACCCCCAAAAGGAGCACCGCTGAATCCACCCTGACCGTGGGGCCTCTAGGCCCTTCCTCTCAACCCTCTCCTGACCATGAACCATCTCAATCTGCCGAGCAATGTCGACAACCTCATCAAAAGTAGCACCCGAAACCCTCTCTCCGATCATGAGTAACTGTAGCTGATAAGTGAGACCATCAATAAACCTCATGATCCTCTCCCTGTCCGTGGGAACCAACCAGATCGCATGACGGGCCAACTCGGAGAACCGTATCTCATACTGCGTCATAGACATATCGCCCTGGCAAAGCCATTCAAACTGTCTGTGCAGCTCCTCTCTGCGGGATCGAGGCACGAACTTCTCCAAAAAGAGCCACGGAGAACTGCTGCCAAGTAAGGGGTGCTGCGCCAATAGTCCTACGCCTCTCGTAAGTCTCCCACCATCTGAGTGCAGCCCCAGAAAACTGAAAGGTAGTGAATGAGATCCCACAAGTCTCCAAAATACCAGCAGTACGAAGTATCCTCTGACACCTGTCCAAAAAGTCCTGAGCATCCTCTCTCTCTCTGTGCCACTGAAAGGTGGTGGCTGGAGTCTCCCAAACCTCTCCAACCTATGCTGATCATCCTCAGGCATAACAGGAATCACATAATCCTAAGCAACTGCAACCAGCTGGGCTGGTGGTGCCTCCAGTGTTTGAAGTCCCTGAATAACCTTCTCAGGTGTGTGAGCGACGGGAGTCTGAGTGCCTCCCCTGGTCTGAGAAGTGGATGCGGCCGTCGAGATAGAGACCGCCTGAGCAAGGCCAGTACACGCTATCATAATCTGATCTAGGGCCTCTTGAA
>AWOL01S0004575.1:36288-61048 GCA_000715115.1 Nicotiana otophora | reverse complement strand
CTCGCAGCCCTGGCTGGTGGTACTGGTGGCTGGCCCTCCTGACCAGTAGTACGAGTCCTCACCATCTGTGAGAGAATGAAACAACAGATGTTTATTTACTAGAATCAACAAATTCGCACGATAAGAATTCAAGAATGTGGAGTTTCCTAAAGGTTCTGCAGCCTCCTGAAGATAAGTACATATGTCTCCTTACCGATCCGTAAGACTCTACTAAGCCCGCTCATGACTCGTGAGACCTATGTAACCTAGGCTCTGATACCAATCTATCACGACCCAAACTAACCCCTGTCGTGATGGCGCCTATCGTGGAACTAGGCAAGCTCACTCATTTAAAAAACAAACCAATATTTTCATTTCAAAGATAATCCCAATGTTATTTAACATAAAAACCTTTGTAAAAGAGTTCCAATCAAAATAAGAGTACGGAAGGAAAAGCCCGACATTAGGGTGTCACTAGTCATAAACATCTACTATAATCTGTCTAACAATATCAAGGCTAACTCAGCCTGAAAAATAGCTAAATACAACTAGATGAAGATAAGAGGGAGAAGAGTAGGGGTAGTGATTGCCAACCAGCTACCTTGCATCTCCAAGAAAATCTGCAACCAAAACAATCAATAACCGCTACCGTGTCCAGCTACACCTGAATTTGCACATAAGGTGCAGGGAGTAATGTGAGTACACCAACTTAGTAAGTAACAATGATAAATAAAGGCTGAGTAGTAGTGACGAGCAATAAAGCATATAACGTTCATATCAGGAAATATCAGTAAAATACCACATGTTTTAAAAATCAGGATTTGAATCAAACATCTCGTTTAAACCTAGTTCCAGTAAAACTCATTTAAAGATATTTTTTAACAGTTTTCAAAGAGAGGAAAAATGCAAATGTGAGCAAAAATGATGAAATCATAAACAGCCCCTCGGGAAAAACATCACTCATATACAACCCCTTGGGCAAACCTCACAGTTACTCGTGCCACTCAGGCATACCTCACAATCACTCTTGTCACTCGAGCATACCTCACAATCACTCATGCCTCCCAGTCACTCAGCACTCGGCACTCGCACTCAGTAGGTACATGCACTCACTGGGGGTGTGTACAGACTCCGGAGGGCTCCTTCAGCCCAAGCGCTATAATCTGCACGGACAACTCACGTGCTGCACAGACAACTCACGTGTTGTACGGACAACTCACGTGCTATAATAATAAAGTATATTGCTGGCGGGCAGCCACGATCCACACTCATCCTCACAATCAGGCCTTCGGCCGATATCAAACATGCTGCGGCGTGTATCCCGATCCCATAAATATGCAACATGCTGTGGCGTGCAACTTGATCCCCTAAATATCCTCACAAATCAGGCCCTCAGCCTCAATCAATCATAAATCTCTCAAGTCACTCAGGCATTTCAGTAAAAATAGGGCATTCGACCCAAAACAATATTTATATGCATCAAAATATAGTCATAAAACTGAGTTATGCAGTAAGCAAGTATAACCATGACTGAGTATAGATTTTCAATCGAAAACAATGAGAGGATAGTAAGAAAAGGCCCCTAAGGGACCAAACAGCACTATCATAAGGCCCAAATATGGCATTTAGCCCAATTTACAGAAACTCTTTCTAAAACATATAAGTATCATATAGCTTCAATAAAGTATGCAACTTTACAGTTGCTACGGGACGTACCAAGTCACAATCCCCAATAGTGCACGCCCACACGCCCGTCATCTAGCATGTGCGTCACTAAACAATAGTAGAATGATACAAAATCCGGGGTTTCGTACCCTTAGGACTAGATTTACAATCGTTACTTACCTCAAACCGGTGAAATCTCTACCCCGCAATGCTCTTGCCTCTGGACTCAGCCTCCAAATGCTCCGAATCTATTCACAATCAGTACAATACCATCAATATGTGCTAATGAAATGAATTTCACAAGAAAAGCTACAAAATTAGACCAACAAAATTTACAAATTTACAAAACTAGAAAGCTCATTCACTCACGAGTCTAACCATACCAAATTCATCAAAATTCGACATCGTTTGGTCCTTCAAATCCTTAAATTACTCTCCAAATATTCCAAGCCCTAACCCCTCATTTTCACTAATTACATGATTAAACAATGGAAAATCACCTTATATACGAGTATTAGGGCTCAAGTAACTTACCTTAATGAAAACCCCCTTGATTCCCTCTTCAAATCTCGCCCAAAAGCTCCAAAATGGAATAGAAATGGTGAAGAATGAACCAAAATTCGCGAAGTGTGCAATATGTACCCTCTGCCCAAGCTTCTCGCACCTGCAGCCATTTACTCCCACCCGCACGACCGCACCTGCGGTCCAAGGAGCCGTACCTGCGCAACTCACTTATCCGCCCAGTCTCCGCATCTGCGGAAAACTTGTCGCACCTACGCTTGCGCACCTGTGTGTGGCGCGCCGCATCTGCGAAGCATGTCCAGCATTCCCATTTCCGCATCTGCGCCGAAGGTTTTGCACCTGCGGGCTCGCAGATGCGACCTCCAACTCGCACCTGTGCATCCTACCTAGCCCAATATTGCCCGCACCTACGAGCTCCCCACGCGCACCAGCAGCCTCGCATCTGCGACTCTTTCTTCCGCAAGTGCGAAAATAGTAGTAGCAGCAGCTTCAGCTGCATTTTCCAACTTCGACAAATCCGTTAACCGCCCGGAATCACCTCGAGGCCCTCGGGACCTCAACCAAAAATACCAACAAGTCATATATCAACATACCAACTTAGTCGAACCTTCGAATCACTCAAAACAACAACAAATCATCAAATTACCCTCGGATTCAAGCCTAAGAACTTCTAATTTTTCACATTCGGCAACCGATGCCGAAACCAACCAAAATACGTTTGAATAACCTCAAATTTTGCACACACATCACAGATAACACTACAAACCTACTACAACTTCCGGAATTCCATTCTGACCCTGATATCAAATATTTCACTGCCAACCGAAATTGCTAAATTTTCAATTTCGCCAATTCAAGCCTAATTCTACCACGGACCTCCAAATCATATTCCAGATGCACTCCTAAGTCCAAAATCACCTAATGGAGCTAACAGAACCATCAGAATTCAAATCCGAGATCATTTACATATAGGTCAATATCCGGTTGACTTTTCCAACTTAAGTTTCTACTTAAGAGACTAAGTATCTCAATTCACTCCGAAACCACTCCGGTCCCGAACCAACTAACCCGATGTAATATAATGTAGCTGAAAAATACAAAAAGAAGTAGAAATAGGGAAAATGGGGCTATAACTCTCAACATGACCGATTGGGGCGTTACAACCTTGCTATTCACCGGTACCTTCTTAGATGAACCAGGTTCTTTAGGAGTGACATGGACTTCATAGTCACAAGTAGACAACGTATTTGTCCCAAAATTATCCTTGCTTGTACCAACCTCTCTTTATTCTTTGAATTATAACTTTAATTCACTCTCTTCAGTAGGTCTGCGAGGGTTTCCTGTTCAGATGAAACAGGTTCATCTATAATTTTCCCAAGTTGAACCACCCCTTCAATGGCTTCGCCAAACCCACTTCCCCCTATTTTCTTTACACTCTCCTCTACTCCAGCAGACTTTTCTCCCCAAACAACCATTGCACCTGTGTCTTTTGTTAAACTCACTGGAGTAGGTGAAGAATCAACCACTCTTTTACCCTTTCCCCTCATAGCACTTCGAACACCCTTGCTCTCTTTTTCTTTTTCTTTTTTATTTTTACCACCAATTCCTCCAGACTCTTTAGTTTCAATACCTGCTATAGACCCTACTAGTACAAACCTATTCTTCAAATTTGTTCTCTCCCCACAACAACCTTGTGAGCAACCATCTTTACTCTTTTCTTAGAGGTTGGGGTGGTGGAAGGGATGATAGTGGGTGTGAAAGTCTAATCAAACTGAATTTCAGTTTTGAAAAGACTTTGGAGTGTATCATAGAATATAGGTACTTCAATTCGGTTGGGACTCTTTTGAATAGAACTGGTTCACTTGTAACGGATAAGTCCAAAATGAGTTTGGAATTAAGTAGGACTCTGCTCATGATCCAAATATTATTATTTCAAATTATGCAGAGTGTAGAAAACATACCGTGTAATCTTGATGAACCAGGTTCTTCACTGAGAATAATCTTGTATAAGTCTAAATTTGCCAAAATAGAGAAAATATCCTTAGAGATTAATGAGTCATTTTAACACATCGCACAATAGTATACTATTGAAAGTATGAGACTGAGCAAAAATTAATCTAATTATGTACACAATTTTCAGATTTTCTAACCAATTTTTTTTCTCGTTGTGTACTCTGAGCTGGTTCTTTTAGATGATCTTAATCATCCCTAATTCTAACCTGTTCCTTTCAAAGTGATCTCTACTTAGGGATTTTGTGAAGATGTCAACTATTTTCTTGTCAGTAGCACAAAATTCCACAGTGATCAACCCTTTTTCATAGTTATCCCTCAAAAAGTGATGCCTAACATCTATGTGCGTAGTTCTCTTGTGATGAACCGGGTTCTTGGTCATACTAATTGCACTAGTGTTATCACAAAAAAAGGGATACAACCAACATCAATTCCAAAGTCCAATAACTATTGTTTGATCCACAACAATTGAGCACAACATGAAGCAACAACAACATACTCAGTTTAAGTAGTAGATAAGGCCACTGAAGTTTGCTTTTTGGTGGCCCAAGACACAAGACATGAGCCAAGAAAGTGTGCCATACCTGAGGTGCTCTTTCTATCCACAAGAAAACATGCATAATTAGCATCAGCATATCCCACAAGATTGAAATTACTACCTTTTAGATACCAAAGACAAAGATTAGTGGTGCCTTTTAGATATCTCAAAATTCTTTTGAGAGCAGTCAAGTGAGACTCCTTCGGATTTGCCTGAAATCTTGTACAAAGGCCTACACTGAAAACAATGTCAGATCTACTAGCAGAGAGATACAACAATGAGCCAATCATTCCCCTATACAACTTTTGATCGACAGATGAACCAGGTTTATCTATATCCAACTTTGTAGCTGTTGCAATAGAAGTGTCAATTTCTTTGAAATCTTCCATTTTAAACCTTTTAAGCAACTCTTTTACATACTTCTGCTGATGGATCATAGTTTCATTTGAATTTTGTTTAATTTGTAAGTCTAAAAAGAAATTAATCTCACCCATCATGCTCATTTCAAATTCACTCCCCATTAGTTTAGCAAACTCTTTACTTAACTTATCAGTAGTTTCTCCAAAGATTATAACATCAACATATATCTGAACCACCAAGAGATCTTTACCTTTTTCTTTCAAGAACAAAGTATTGTCAATTTTACCTCTCTTGTATTCATGCTCAAGCAAAAACTTTAATAATCTTTCATACCATGCTCTTGGCGCCTGCTTGAGACATAAAGTACTTTGTCAAGTTTGTACACATGATCAGCACTCTCCTTGCTTTCAAACCCCGGAGGTTATTTGACAAACACTGTTTACTTTAGATAGCCATTGAGGAAGGCACTCTTGACATCCATATGGTGGAGGGTGAATTCCATATAAGCAGCAAAGGCTATGAGGAGTCTTATTGCTTCCAACCTTGCAACTGGAGCAAAGATTTCATCATAGTCTATGCCCTCCTCTTGGCCATATTCTTGAACCGCCAACCTTGCCTTGTTCCTTGTAACAATTCATCTTCATCAAGCTTCTTTCTGAAGACCCATTTTCTGTCAATTACTGATAAGTCCAAGGGTCTTGGCAATAGATGCCAAACTTGAGTCCTTTCAAATTGGTTGAGTTCATCTTGCATTGCATTTACCCAGTCTGCATCCTACAAAGCCTCATCAACATTTTTAGGTTCAATAAGAGGTAAGAAAGCATCAAAAGTACAAAGATTCTTTAATGAAGATCTGGTTTTGATTTCAGAGGTTGGATCAGTAATTATGTTCTCAATGGGATGAGAACTTTGATACTTGTAAGGTTTCACAACCAACTGGTTTCCCCTTGATGTTCCTTCAATGCTTTGTTGCTGTGGAACAGGTTCATGGACAGATTCCTTTGAGGTTTGAGAATCATTTCCTCTTTGTTCTATTCCCCTTGTCAGGTTGCCCTGGGTAGAAGGACCTGTTCCATCACATGTTCCTTCTTCCAATACAGCTTCAGTCTGGACTGTGGTTTCATTTAAGTTTCTTACCAGCCCAATTGCTTCATCATCATGTTCCTGTCTCTCAGAAAGAATGTTAGTTTCATCAAAAACTACATGAACACTTTCTTCAACACACATTGTTCTTTTGTTATATACCTTATATGCTTTACTATGTAAAAAATATCCCAAAAATACTTCTTCATCACTTCTGGGATGAAACTTACCTAGGGAGTCTTTACCATTGTTGTGCACAAAGCACTTGCATCCAAATACCCTAAGATGGGATATATTTGGTTTTCTCCCTTTAAGTAACTCATAGGGAGTCTTTTCTACAAGAGGTCTAGTCATGCACCTATTTATGATGTAGCATGCAATATTTACAGCTTCTGCCCAGAAGCTATGGGGCAGCTTACTAGAAAGAAGCATAGTCCTAGCCATATCTTCAAGAGTCTTATTCTTTCTTTCAACTACTCTATTTCGTTGTGGAGTTCTAGAGGCAAAAAAATTATGATCTATGCTATGCATATCACAAAATTCAGCAAATCTAGCATTTTCAAATTCAGTACCATGATCAAACCTAATTGATGCAAGTTGATTTCCTAATTGTTTGAGTTTTTCTAACAAAGGAAGTGAACGTGTCAAATGCTTCATCTTTAGATGTTAAAAATAGTGTCCAGGTAAACCTAGAATAATCATCAACAAGAACCATCACATATGTCTTACCACCTCTACTTAATGTTCTCATTGGACCACAGAGATCCATATGAACCGGTTCCATCGTTCTGGTGGTACTTACCATTTTCTTGCATTTAAAAGAGGATCTTACCTGCTTCCCTTTTGCACAAGCCTTACAAACTTTGTCTTCCTTGAACTTAATATTAGGCAGTCCTATCACCAAGTCCTTAGAGACTAATTTGGTAAGTTGACTTAGACTTGCATGTCCAAGCCTCTAATGCCAAAGGAGGGGATCGCTATCCAGCACACTTAAGCAAGTTAGTTCATTCTCTGAGAGTGTGGACAGATCTATAATATATATGTTATTCACTCTTTTACCCTGCAAAACAATCTTGTCAGTGACAAGATTTATCACAAAACATTTAGTAGAGGTGAATGCTACCATGTTACCTCTATCACACAATTGTGACACACTGATTAGGCTATACTTCAAGCCATCTATCAAGTAGATATTCTCACTGGGATGAGAGTCATCCTTACCTACCTTACCAACCTCAATGATTTCACCTTTCTTTCCATTTCCAAAGGAGACATTTCCTCCTTTGAGGTCCTCAAGTGAAAGGAACTGGTTCTTGCATCCAGTCATGTGCTTTGAGCAGCCACTATCCATGTACCATATTTGACTACTCCCCTTCACTTGGACCTCAGATTCCGCATCAGATTCTCCAATGGCCATAAGTGTTTGTTCTTCTCTATCTTCATCATTTGAGCTTTCTCCCCAAGCAGCAACCATAGATTTTGTTGATCCTTTGTTCTTCTTGGAATGAACCTGTTCCTTCTTTCTGTTTCTTCGTTCAGCTCTTTCCTTCTTCCATTCAATTTCCCATTGACGACAGTTTTTGATGTGGTGATCAGTCTTCCCACACTTGTAGTAGCCCTTATTGGTCTGTTTTTCAGGGACCCTTGGTTTGATATAGCCTCCACTTCTTGAAGAACCCTTTCCTCTCATTAGGTACTTCTTGAAGTCCTTTGTGATCATAGCCATTTCATCATCTTCTAGATCAGAACCTCCAGTGATTCTGAGTGCCAGACTCCTTTCCTTCTTGGGTACATCCATCTTCATGGTTTGCCTTCTAAGTTCATAAGCAGTGAGATTTTCAATTAGCTAATCCAACCTAAGAGTGGCAATGTTCTTTGATTCCTGAATAGTAGTGATTTTTCTCTCCCATGAGACTGGCAGAACCCTTGTCAAAATATTCTCAACTTTGTCTTCTTCAAGAATAACCCTTCCAAGAGACTTAAGTTCATATGTTAGTGTGGTGAACCTTGTATACATCTCTTGGATGATTTCTTCTTCCTTCATTGTAAAATTCTCATATTGAGAATATAGTAACATTCCTCTGGACCTCTTCACCTGAGGTGTTCCTTCACGAACCACTTGCAAAGTGTCCTAAATTTCCTTAGCAGTAGTACAACTTTGAATTCTGCTGTACTCATCTGGACCAAGTCCACACATAAGCCATTTCTTGGCCTTAGCATTCTTCTTCCATTTTCTCAAGTCGTCAGCAGTACAGTCAGCTCTTTTTTTGGCACCTCTTCTCCTTCGTCATTTATCTTCATGGTAGCCAATGGACCATCTGTGACAATGTCCTATAGTTCAAGTCTTCTCCTATGATGTGGTCTCTCATTCTATTTTTTCACCAGGAGTAGTACTGACCATTGAAGAGTAGTGGCCTATCAGTGGATTGCCCTTCCCAGTTTCCAGGTGGTGCACTTATCTTGATCTTCTCCTAATGTTTTAGCCTCTTCAAGGATAACATGTTCTGATACCAATTGATGTTTTATACGTCAATACCACAAGGGGGGGAGGGGAAAGTGACTTGTGTGGTGTCCAATTATTTACGTGCACATATTATAGAAGGACCTGGTTCTTCTATGTGTTCCAACTACTACTGTTGCGGAATAATAAGTACAGAAAATAAAGAACACAGAGAATTTTACATGAAAAACACCTAGCTCAAAAGGTAAAAAACCGCGATCTACTTCCCAGTAGATTTTCCCAAAATGCTTCACTAAATCACAGAGCCAAAAACTGTATTTACAAAACACTTTTGTAAACCTAGGATTAACTCTAATCCCTTTGTAGCAAACTAGCCTCTAGCTATTTGCGACAAACTTCAAGCTAACTCTAACTTGAAAATACAAAGCACCTATTACAGATGCTTCTAGATAAAGTAAAAAAGTTACAAGTTAAAATCACCTACTACAAATAACTAGACTAAAAGACAACAGTTGGGACTAGTTCTTCTAGCTGGTTCAAGTAGCATCAGATTCGCACGCTCAAATATCACTCGAACTGCTCGCTATTTTGCTCTCAATTCTTGCTTAACTTCTGCTTTTGTGCGTCTGATGTATAATAAGAACTTCCTGCAATTTATAGAGTCAGTAGAGTAAAAAACAACTAGAGTTATAATACTACTCTTCCTTGGTAGAAGAGTTCTAGTTGATCTCAACCCAAACTCCTTCCTTATCTTGGATAATATTTTAGTTGAGGAAGGAGTCCTTCTTCTTATTAATTATGCAATCTTTTCGATAAGAAGATATCTATTATTATGCCAGATTTTGTTTATCTCCTGCATGTGCATCTCACGTGCTTTGAATCTGTCCGTGTCTATGCCTACAAGCGATGGACCCGAGAGATGGATCTGGTTCATGCCTGAGCTTCCTTTGTCAATCTTCATAACTAACCTTCACTTAGGCCAACAGTCTACTACTCCTTTTAAAATAATGGGAGAGTAGAGCTCAACTTGAGTAGGTCCAGATAAGGGAATTACTGTATATTGAACAAATGTTGTTATCTCCAAAGAGATTTAGAAGGAAATCTTTGTTCGATTGAGTCAAACTAATGACTAATAAGTTCTAGTAAAAGTTTAGTGCTCTGTATGCTAAGTAAACTGTTCAAATGATGTCTTTCATTTGCTTGCCTAGTATTAGCTTTACACATATTGTATCTGTCCCTTCAAAGATAGATGAAAAAGATGAAGATTTAACTCATTTACGGACGTCTAAAATCAGCAGAGATAGAAAAAGAAGAAGAAACTGAGTTAACATATTGCATTAACAAGTAGAAATGGAAAAGGCAAATCAAGAAAGTAATGCTTTAAATCTTTGTCGTAAGAGCTTCCTACATGTGTTGTAGCTTATATTCTTCGATGTCTGCTCATGCGTGTACACGCAATGGGAACATATTACGATCCCGAACCAATATACCTAAATGTCTCGTAAATGATCCATGATGCTACCCAACAACCTTATTGTGGTAGAAAGTGACGCGCAACTTTTCTCCAACTTTGATTCCTGCAACCTTTTACACCTATTCGTTCCTCTTACTTTTTTTACCTTTTCAGATTCACATGGCCCTACAAATTCCAATTTAACTCAAATATAAAACTAGATCTTGTACAATAACAATAAAACGATCTTATAGCTTGAGATAATAAAATGCTTATTTCACTTCTCTGAGTGCCATGCATGTCTTCTTCTTCATGAGGAAAAAGAGTATCAAATTCAAATGTTTGATCATAACCAGGAGGCGCAATATTTCTTCCAACTTTGACTCTTGCAACATTTTTACACATATTCATTCCTCTCACTTTGTTTACTTTTTCAGATTCACAAAGCCCTGCAAATTCCAATTTAAGTCAATTATAAAAATAGTTCTTATACAATAACAATAAAAAATATCTTATATCTTGAGATAATAATATATTTATTTCACTTCCCTGAGTGCCCTGCATCTCTTCTTCTTCATGAGGAAAAAGAGTATTACTTTCAAATATTTGATAAAAACCAGGAGGCGCAACATTTTCTCAAACTTTGAGTCCTGCAATATTTTTACACCAATTCGTTCCTCTCAGTTTTTTTTTATCTTTTCAGATTCACAAAGCCCTGCAAATTCCAATTTAAGTCAAAAATAAAAATAGTTCTTATACAATAACAACAAAGAAATCTTATAGCTTGAGATAATAAAATACTTATTTCACTTCTCTGAGTGCCCTGCATCTCTTCTTCTTCATGAGAAAAAAGAGTATCATCTTCAAATATTTGATCAAAACCAGGAGGCGCAACATTATCTCCAATTTTGAGTCCTGCAATATTTTTACACCAATTTGTTCCTCTTAGTGTTTTTTACCTTTTCAGATTCACAAAGCCCTGCAAATTCTAATTTAAGTCAAAAATAAAAATAGTTTTTATACAATAACAACAAAAAAATCTTATAGCTTGAGATAATAAAATACTTATTGCACTTCTTCGAGTGCCCTGCATCACTTCTTCTTCATGAGGAAAAATGATATCACCTTCAAATGTTTGATCAAAACGAGGAGGCTCAATATTTTCTCCAACTTTGAGCCCTGCAATATTTTTACGCCAATTTGTTCCTCTAAGTTTTTTTTACCTTTTCAGATTCACAAAACCCTGCAAATTCCAATTTATGTAAAATATAAAAATAGTTCTTATACAATAACATAAAAAAACTCTTATAGCTTTAGATAATAAAATACTTATTTCAATTCGTTAGGTGTCCTGCATCTCTTCTTTTTCATTAGGAAAAAGAGTATCACCTTCAAATATTTGATCAAAACTAAGAGGTGCAAGACTATCATTATGAGTTCATACATTCAGATCAGAAGCTAATACATTAAAAGCTTTACTTTTGCCAATCAAACCTCATTGTTCAGCATTCACTCTTACAGAACACAATGCTCTGAAGCTCTGTCCCCGACCCCTTGCTAAGGTACCATGTGGAACGTACACATGCTTAACAATCTTTGAACTTGATTTCATTTTAGACTTCTGATATTTTGATGGATTCATGTCAAACTAGCATAAAACAAATTGAGTAACAGATGTCTATCATGTCAGCTTTATCATATATGAACATATGAAGGTCTTTTAAAGAAGCTAGGAAGTTACATGGCCATAGACAATAGTAATAAAGATAATTTACAGAAACATGACGCATAGAAACCTGGAGATAAATAAATATTTAGCAAGTCAGATTCATCATATAAGAACATATAATTAGTTAAGAGAAAATCCACTGGTATAGTTTTAGAATCTTTTTCTGAACTTGTAAATCAAATGGAATCCAGTACGAAACTTCCCTCATCATAAGTGTTGCCTAATTAAATAAAGGAGTTGATAAATATCCAAACCTTCATGAGTTCTTTTCCTTTTTTTCATAAATCACTGGCGGTTCACACTTATAAAGCCATATTCATCTATTTTAACTCCCCTTTCTTGGTCATACACATCAAACCATGTACATCGAAATAAAACTATTCTTCCTCCACGAATAAATTATAATTCTAGTATATCTGTTAGTTCTCCATAGTAATCAATGTTCTTATTCTCTTCAACTCTCTCCAACTACAACCACCCCGCAGTTCTGAGTCCTCAAACATTTATCATAATTATTCACGTGAAACCTATATCCATTAATAAGGTAGCAACAATGACTTGTCACATATGTCATGGGACCACGTGACAATGAGAGCAAATCTGCCATTCTTTTACTATCATTGCATTTGTGTAATCCTGCAACCTATCAAGATCAAGCACATAGTTTAGCAAATAATATTTACATACTTGGTTTGAAAAATATTAATGTTAACCAGTACTCACCTTTTCTTTTAGCCAACTAATGAATTGCCTATCAGAATTTTCTTGAGAGGTATCAACTAGAGTTCGTGAAAACTCTCTACAAATAGTTAAAGCATAATAACATGTCATTTTAATGAAAAAATAGGGAAGGTACATAAAATTAAATTATTGAAATAAGTGATTACTTACTCGAGAAATGGTTGAATTTCATCACAATTCTTCAAAATATAAAAATGTGCTTGCTCAAGTTCATTTGAATCAAGTTTGTGTGGTTTGCCACCCCTTAAAGCTCTTCCGGGTTGACAAACAAATTGTTAAACCTCCATCAGATTCTATAATACCACCATCATAATTTCATTCAAGGCGATTAAAATTTGTTTCCATTGTATATATATACCTTGAACATAAGGTCATACATTCAGTTGCTAAATATCCCTCTGCAATAGAACCTTTTGTGCAAGCCCTATTACGAATAAATGGTTTCATAAAGTATATATATCGCTCCATTGGATACATCCATCGATATTGAGAAGGTCCAACAATCTTAGCTTCATTAGCTAAATAAATTGGCAAGTACTCCATGACATCAAAAAATGTAGGAGTGAGGACTTTTTCTAGCTTGCACTCATTTATTAGTATTTGGGCATCTATCTGCTCTAATTCATCCACACTTAAACCTTTCGATCCAAGCACATTAAAAAACAAAGACAACTCAATAAGAGGCTCAAACACAGATTTGCATAGCATACCCCGTAGAGCAAGTGAGAGCAAATGTTGTAGAGGAACATGGCAATCATGACTTTTTAAACCTGAAATTGAGAAATCTTTAAGGTTGACACACTGGGAAATATTTGATAAAAATCCATCTGGCACCTTTAAGTTCTTCAAGAAACTGAAAAATTTGTACTTCTCTTCAGGAGATAATGTGTAACATGTTGTTGGTAAGTCATATTTATCCCCAATTTTTATTGGATGCAATTCTTTCCTAATGTTCATTGCTTGCAAATCCAACCGAGTGTTTATGGTGCCTTTGGTTTTTCTTTTGATATTTAAGATTGTCCCCAAAATATTATAACATATATTTTTCTCAATGTGCATTACATCTAAGTTATGCCGCAATAAAAGAGTTTTACCGTATGGGAGATCAAATAAAATACTTTACTTATTCCAGTTATCACCCCTACTCTCATGTGATATTTTAATCTTATTCTTTGGATCCTTTGTTAGTTGTAACCCATCCAAATCAGCCACTTGATCAAGTATATCATCAACAAACAACTGTTTTGATGAAAATCTTCACTCCTTAGTGCCATCAAATGATGTTCTATCATTCCTCCATTTGTGATTAAGAGAAAGAAAGCGTCTATGGCCCATATAGCTGTAACGATACAGCTAGTCAGTTTGAGAGTTATAGCCGTGTTTTCCTCATTTACTGCTTATTTTGTACTCTATAGTTGTTTTGTAACTTGTCGGGGTAGTCGGTTCGGGTCCGGTGAAGTTTCGGATTGAAATGAGACACTTAGTCTCATGGTTGAAAACTTAAGTTGAATTGATTGTCTGGATATTGATCTACGAGTAAACGATTCCAAAATAGAGTTTTGATTTTTCAGTTAGCTCCGTTGGGTATTTTGGACTTAGGAGCGTGTCTGGATTGTGAATTGGAGGTCCATAGTGGAATTAGGCTTGGAATGGCAAAAGTTGGATTTTTGGGAAGTTTGATCGGGAGAGGACTTTTTTATATCGGCGTCGGATTCTGATTCCGAAAGTTGGAGTAAGTCCGTAATATCATTTGTGTCTTGTGTACAAAATTTGGGGTCAATCGGACGTGATTTGATAGGTTTTGGCATCGTTTGTAGAAGTTGGAATTCCTTAGTTTCAATAGGCTTTAATTGGGGAGTGATTCATGTTTTTGGTATTGTTTGAGGTGATTTCAGGGCTCGACTATGTTCGTATGAGATTTTAGGACTTGTTGGTATGTTTGGTAGAGGTACCGGGGGCCTCGGGTTGATTTCGGATGGTTAACAGATCGAAAATGGAACTTGGTGCATTGTTGAAGCAGGGATTCTGTTGGTGTAACCGCACCTGCAGAGCTCTGATTGCAGGTGTGAGCTCGAAGGTGCGGGCTATCTTGGTGGCAGGTGCGAGGAGGTTTCCGTGCATGTGTGGCCGTAGGTTTGATGAGAGGTGCGCATAAGAGGAAGGCGCGCAAGTGCGATAAGGAATTCCGCACTTGCGTGACCGCAGATGCGGCAGGGGGACCGCAGAAGCGGAAGTGGGCAGATGAGCTTGGTCCGCAGAAGCGGCTTGGATGCTCGTAGAAGCGAGACCGCAGAAGCGGAGTGAGGGACCGCAGGAGCATAATGAGCTGCAGATGCATATGTGATGTCGCATCTACGATGGTGCAGATGCGGTTAAGTGTCCGCATAAGGGGAAAGCCTGGGAAGATTATTAAAATAAAGATTCGCGATTTTGGCTTCATTTCAAATATTTCAAGCACGGGTTTGGGCGATTCTTGAGAGGGTTTCCGAGGAAATTCTTGGGGTAAGTCTCTTGTGCTCAGTTTTTATCAATAATCTTGCTTTCGAATGGATGTTTCCACCTAGTTGGTGTGTATTTTAGGTGTAAATTAGGAGTTTGAGGCTAGGGATTTAGAGAGTTTGATTTGAAAATTTGGGTAACGCTTTGGTGTCGGATTTTGACAAATTTGGTATGGTTAGACTCGTGGTTGAATGGGCTTTCAATTTTCGTGACTTTTATCGAATTTCGAGACGTGGGCCGGGGGGCCAGATTTTGAGTCGATTTTTGACTTTTGATTAATAACTTAGTATTTTTCTTCTGAAATTGATTCCTTTAGCTCGTATTGATTATATTGAATTTTTTATGACTAGATTTGAGGTATGTAGAGGCCGTTTTGCGAGGCAAGGGTGTGTTGGAGTAGCGATTTTCTCGGATTGAGGTAAGTAACACTTCTAAACTTCGCTATATGGGTTAGAAACACCGAGTTATGTATTATACGATTGGTGTTGAGGTGACACACATGCAAAGTGACGAGTGTGTGGTTGTGCGCCGTATGCACTGTGACCTGGTCGTTTCCTTGAATCTGCACAGTGGATTCATCTTATTGATATCTGTATTTGCATCATGTGATAAAGTAATTGAGCTATCAAGCATGCTAGAAATCATGTTTAGGCTATTTCTGGTACTGTTGAGACCCATATTGGTAGTTTCCTTGTTGTTGACTTATTCATTACATTGATATATCGTACTCAGTCATATTTATTCATCGCATATCATTTCTCAGTCTCTGTTTCTATTTATTGTTATGTCATATTATCATTTTGTGCTAGTTTCACGACACTATGAGCTCGAGAGATAGAGACTGGAGAGATCGATAACTGAGTGAGGTCGAGGTCCTGATTGAGAGTTACAGTTATATCGGGCTGCACACCGTAGCATGTTTATTGATTTATGCCTAGATCTGGCTTATTATAGCGCTTGGGCTGAAGGAGCCCCTCCGGAGTCTGTACACCACCCAGTGAGCGCAATTGATTATTTTGAGGGATGGATCTTCCCTCGACATGGATCTTGTCCAAATCATTTATATTCGAGGATGGATCTTCCCTTGGGTTGGATTGGCCTTATACAGTACTGAGTGACTGACTGTCAGTCGATATATATATAGAGGATGGATCTTTCCTGGGCTGGATTGGCCATATACAATACTGAGCGATTGAGTATTCTGAGAGTGTGAGTACACGAGACTTTCAGTATGGTGCATTGCATACATCACGTGCATTGTCATGTAGATGTAGATAGGTTATACTTCTCATATCATTCAGAATTTAATCTATTTAACTTGAATTGAGTTTAACTGTTGAACTTGAAAGCATGCCTACATTTCTGTTCTGTTATTTCTATGTTGAACTGTACCTGCTGAGTTCGTCATTACCTTTCAGTCCAAAGGTTAGATTTGTTACTTATTGAGTTGGTTGTACTCACACTACACCCTGCACCTTGTGTGTAGATCCAGGTGCTTCCGGTCACGGTGGTTGCTCAGTTGTTGAGTTCGGATTCTTGGAGACTACCGTGGTAGCTGCTTGGCGTTTCGCAGACCTTGTCTCTCCTTCCCTATCTTTCCATTTATTGTATTTAGTTTTATACTATCATAGACAGTATTTTCCAGACTGGTGATACATAGATATTCATGTACTCCGTAAAACCCCGATGGTTGGGAACTTCCGCGTTGTGTTTTAGGTTTCTATCCCGTTTATAAGAACTTTTATTGCCTAAACCGCTTTAATTCATTTTCTGTTAAAAGTGTTGGAAATATTTTTTTAAATGTCAGCTTGTTTAGTACTACGATAGGCGCCATCACCACAGGTTAAGATTTTGGGTCATGAGAAGTTAGTATCATAGCCTAGGTTGCACAGGTCTCATGAATCAGGAGCGGGTTTAGTAGAGTTTTGCAGATCGGTATGGAGACGTTTGTACTTATCTTCGAGAGGCTGCCGAACCCGTAGGAAACTTCACATTCTTGTATTCTTGTCGTGCGGACTTGTTGATTTCGGTCACTAAATTTCTGTTGTTATATTCTCTCACAGATGGTGAGGACATGTGCTACTGAGAAGGATAGACATCCACCAGTACCACCAGCTAGGGCCGCGAGAGGCCGAGGTCGTACAGGGGCCGCTGCAAGGGTAGAGGTGCAACTCGTACAGTAGCTAGAGTAGCACTTGCAGATCCACCAGTTGCTCCAGCTCAGGAGCAGGTTCCAGTTGTGGTTGAGCCAGTGGGGCCAGCTCAGGCACCAGCGGTGCCCATTGTGATTCCAGCCCTTCAAGAGGCGTTGGCCCAGATATTGACTATTTGCACTGGCCTTGCTCAGGTGGTTTCGGCTCAGGCCGCACCAACAACTTCTCACGCTGGGGAGGTACTTATACCTTCGCCGCCCGTACCCAGAGCAGGTGATGTACGAACTTCAGATACCGGGGGTACTACCAGCTCAGCTGGTTACAGCTGCTCAAGTTTGAGCTGTCCCCGTTATGAATGATGATGAGCAGAGGAGACTTGAGAGATTTGGGAGGCTTTAGCCTCCATCATTTAGTGGTGCTGAGTTAGAGGATGCTTAGGGTCTACATGCCAGCGGATTCTTCGCACGACTGGTATTCTGGAGACCGGTGGGGTCTCGTTCACTACTTTTAAGTTTACTGGGGCTGCCTTTAGAAGGTGGGAGGCTTATGAGAGGCGAGGGCATGTCTGTGATGCAGTACAAGTTAAGGTTTTCTGAGTTGGCGCGTCATGTAGTTTGGTTGCTTCCCACTGATAGGGAGAGGATTAAGAGGTTCATTGATGGCCTCATGTACCAGTTGCGATTGTCTATGACTAAGGAGAGGGTATCTGGTGCTACCTTCAATGAGGTGGTCGATGTTGCTCGGCAGATAGAGATGGTCCGCATTCAGGAGTGCTGAGAGAGGGAGTCCAAGAGGCCTTGTAGCTGGGGTGGTTTTAGCGGTGCTCCTTGTGGGGGCCAGTTCTACCACGACAGGGGTTGTCCTTATAGGCATGCTCAGATGGCTTGTCCAGCTCACCGTGGTGCATCATCCATCCATGATTCATACAGTATTCATCAGGGTCAGTCATCTCTCAGTGCCCTCCTAACGCAGGGTTTGTTTGCATCGGGTGCTTCTAGAGGGTATTCTGATATTTGGGGTCCGCCTTAGTACTTGCAGTGATATTCAGAGGGGTTGTTTTGAGTGTGGATATTTGGGTCACATAAAGAGATATTATCCCCGCCTTTCGGGAGGTCCAGCTCAACAGAGGAGTCAGATTACGACTTTAGCACCAGTTACTTCACCACCCACCCACCCAGATCGGGGTAAGGCTCAGTCGGCTAGGGGTCGCCCAAGCAGGGGAGGCCGATCAGGTGGAGGTCAAACTCGATTTTATGCTATTCCTTCCAGACCAGATGCTGTCGCTTCAGACACAGTGATTAAATGTATTGTTTCAGTATGCCACAAGGATGCCTCTGTATTATTTGACCCTGGTTCCACTTATTCGTATGTATAATCATATTTTGCTCACTATCTGGATATGCCCCGTGAGTCCTTAGTTTCATCTGTTCATGTATCTATGCCGGTGGGCAACATCATTGTTGTGGACCGAGTATATCAGTCAAGTGTAGTGACTATTGGGGGATTGGAGACTAGAGTTAATCTCTTGCTACTTAGTATGGTTGATTTCGACATGATCTTGGTATGGATTGGTTGTCTCCATGTCATGCTATTCTAGATTGTCACGCTAAGATCATGATGCTAGCAATGTCGGGTTTGCCAAAGATCGAGTGGAGAGGTTCTCTAGACTATGTTCCCAACAAAGTGATTTCATATTTAAAGGCCCAACAGATGGTTGGGAAGGGTTGTTTATCTTATTTGGCCTTTGTGATGGATGTTAGTACTGATACTCCTTCGATTTATTCTGTTCCGGTGGTGCGAGATTTTCTGGATGTGTTTCCTGCAGACCTGCCAGGCATGTCGCCTGACAGGGATATTACTTTGGTATTAACTTGGTGTCGGGCTCTCAACCCATTTCTATTCCACCATATGATATGGCACCAGCTGAGTTGATGGAATTGAAGGAGCAGTTTCAAGAACTCCTTGATAAGTGGTTTATTAGGCCTAGTGTGTCGTTTGGAGCGCACCGGTTCTGTTTGTGAAGAAGAAGGATGGTACTATGCGGATGTGCATTGATTACAGGCAGTTGAACAAAGTTACAATCAAGAGGAAGTATCCTTTGCCGCTCATTGATGATCTATTTGACCAGCTTCATGGAGCGAGGGTGTTCTCTAAGATTGACTTGATGTCTGGGTATCACCAGTTGAATATTCGGGACTCGAATATTCAAAATAAGGCATTCAGGACATGTTATGGTCATTATGAGTTCCTTGTTGTGAATACCTAATTTTTGACCGCACCCAAATTCGATACTATTTTAGTGTAAATATTTCTTTTAGGTCTAATCTTAATATTTTAAACTTTTATTTTACTCTTAATTGGTTTTATTTGAAAAAAAAATTACAAACAAAATACTTGCCTTACAAGTTTTATTTCTATCGGTTAAAAATAAAAAGAAAGTTTACAAAAAATATATAGTTTTTTTTTGTTAGTATAATTTAACTATAGTGTAAATATTTAGTTTTCTTATGTATATGATATTTACGTATCAAAGTAGTTGGCTAATATTTTTAGTTACATTTACTCTCTTTATATATATATATATATATAAACAAAAGTCAATAATAAAATGAACAAAAAAATATATAATATAAAAAAAAGAAGTAAAAGATTTCTCCAAAAACTACCTAAACATTCACGTCCCCAATCCCCTAACTTCCCATTTTTTTTTGCTAAACTCCCCTCTCCCTCACGTCCCTTTCCCCACTTCTCTCACCCAGCACTACTTCCTCACATCAATTACTACAACCCACATACATTTATATATAATTGACATCTTGGAATAGAAGGAGGGGACGAGAGGATAAAGAGAATTGAGTAAAGAGAAGAAGAAAGAGCATTATTCTTTTAGAGTAAATATTCATTTGAAAAACTGTTTAGTTAAGTTAATTAGTGAGAAGCCGGAGGTCGAGGTTTTCGTTCGAGGTTGCTGAAGATGTAGCATCTTTTAACTCTGAAATCAGTTGATTGTAGATGTTATCTTGTTGATCTTCACAAAAGGTTCCTCCTCGTTTCTTTAATATTTGGCTTGTATATTTTGCTAGATATGATATTGTTATCTTTTGAAACATTTTTATGGTATACGAATTTGAGAAGTTCTAGTCATGTTAACGTTTAGTTTTGGTGTTCTTAATATTGTTTATTATAAGTAAAGGTTTGAAAGAAGAGCCATTAAAAGATATTGAGTATTCTGATACATTGTAATGACCTAACCGGTCATTTTAACTTTTAGAAACCCGTTTCCTAAAATAATACTCCCCGAACATGCTTTTAATGATTATTGACTTGGAGGGATGGTTGGTTCGGGATTTGGAAGCGTTTGGGTTGAAATCGGAACACTTGGTTCCTTAAGTTAGCCTTAAAAGGCCAAGTTTGAGTTCGGTCAACATTTTGAGAAAAACGACCTCGGAATCGGGATTTGACGGTTCCAATAGGTTCGTATGATGATTTCAGACTTGGGCGTATGTTTGAATCGGATTTTGGATAACCCGGGAGCATTTTGGTGCTTAATAATGCAAATCAACCATTTAAAGGTTTAAAGTTCTTTAAAATTGGGTTGGAGTAGGTTTTTGAGTAATTGAAGTCTGTTTGGAATTTCGAGTTTGGGAAGAGTTCCGTATAGTGATTTAAGACTTGCACGCAAATTTTTGTGTCATTCCGAGTAATTTAAGTATATTTTGGCGCATTGAAAGTTAATTAAAGAACTTGAAATTCTTAAGTATAAATCAATTTGGTTTAGGGTATGATTATTAGATTTGATGTTGTTTTGCGTGTTCTGAGAGTTCGAGCGAGTCCGTTTTATATTTCAAACCTGTTGATATGTTCGGGCGGGGCCTCCGGTGTCCCGAGTGTTAACCGGACGAGGCTCGGACCAATTTCGGACTTGGAAGAAAATTGCTGAAGCTTTCTGCTTTTGGTACATTCGCACCTGCGCTTGGACAGCCGCAGGTGTGACCCTCGCGGATGCGAGCTTCAATCGCAGAAGTGGAAGGGGGAAAGAGGGCCCTGCCATCGCACGTGCGGAACATTGGGCGCACCTGTGAACGCGCAGGTGCGAGAATTTTTGCACAGATGTGACCTTGGCCCAGGCGAGTGGAACTCGCACCTGCGAGGAATTTCCGCAGGTGCGAAGCAGTAACCCTCCGCAGGTGCGAAAAAGCTGTTCGGGCTGAACGTTAAAAAGGGGCGAGGTTGAGCCATTTTTGTTCGTGTTTCCTCCATATTTGGGCTATTTTGGAGCTGTTCGAGAGAGGATTTCAACTATCAACTACGAGGTAGGTTAATTCTACACCCTTTGAGTTAAATACATTGATTATAAGTAGATTATAACTAGTAAATCTTAGAAATCAAAGAGTTAGATGAAAAACCTAGATTTTTATAAAATATGAGATTTTAACCACGAAAATAGTTATGGAATTTGGTAGAAATTATATATTCAAGTTCTTGAGATTATGGGTAATATTTTCATCCAAATATTTTCAGAATCCGAGCATGTGGGCCTGGGGTGAATTTTAGCAATTTTACCATTTTGGATAGGGTAATTTATTTAATAGATGAATTACGAATTATTGAACATATATTAATTATTTTTATATAACGTTTGGATAGTTTCGAATATTTCGGCATCCAATCGAGAAATTTACGTGACGCGATAATCGGGAAGTAGACTTTGAGACGAGGTAAGTCTCTTGTCTAATCTTGTGAGGGAGAAATTACCCCATAGGAATTAAATTAAATATTGTTGCTAATTACGGGGTCTACGTACGCATGAGGTGATGAGAGTCCGTGCGTAGCTACTATAAATACTAAAGTCCGGGTAGTTTAGGACTCAAAGCATAAAATACTTGTATAAATTGCATTCCTTGATTAATTAATATTAATTGATATATATGAATAAATTGTGAATTGTTAGATAAAGATATTTAAGGATGGAAATCTCATATGCTTGATTTTCTGTTTAAATCAATTAATTGCTAAAAAGAAAATTTTCTCCTCCCGAATTTATCTTATAATAAAAATACTCTCCTTCCGGAGGTACATAAGAAAATGTCCTCCTTTCTTGTGGAGCGGGCCGAATGCCTCGGCAGGATAGATGCATCTATGGATCGCGCTGCATGTCCCTCGGTAGTGTACACGACACTCTGGATCGGGCCGTACGTCCTCGGCAGAAATCGTGATGAATAATAATAATTATACGATACTTTAATAATTTATTTCAGCTTGCGAAGCTAATTGATAAATTGAAAAATCCTTGGAATTTAATGAATTATTATTCTTGCTTGTTAAGGAATTAATTGTTAGTCCTGTAAATGATATTTAATTGATATATTAAAAATTTATTGAAATTGAATTGCAGCTTGTAAAGCTATTTGATAAATTGGAAGTTTTATTGAAATTGCATGATTTAAATAAATAAATTGGAAAATTATTGCATTTGAAGGATTTTTATTATTTTTGCTAATTGAATAAAATTATTGTTAACTCTGTGAACCATGCTAATTTGAATAATTACGATTTATTCCAATTATTATTATTGACCCATAGTGAGTGTCAAAGTCGGCTATCTCGTCTCTACTACTTCGAGATTAGGCTTGATACTTACTGGGTACACTTTGTTTTCGTACTCATACTGCTCTTGTTGAATATTTTATTATGCAGGTACATATATGTATAGCGGCCTTGTGGGCGCAGAGGGTGGCTAATAATTGTGGGGACATAGGTGAGCTGCATTCTATATTACGATCCGCAGCTAACAGAGTCTCCTTCAGAGTTATTATATTTTCCTGTCTAATTTGTATTCTGGACAGATGTTGTATTTTTTTGTTCATTCCCTAGTAAACGCTCATGCACTTGTGACACCAGGTTTTGGGAATGGTTGTGAATTGTTTAGAAATCTAGTTGCTAAAAATATTTATCATTTACTCTATGAGTTTTATCTTTACAATTTCATTGAAGAAATTTGTATTTCAAAAATACTATAATGGGTAATTAAGTTAATTGATTATGGTTGGCTTGCCTGACAGTGGTGTCCAGTTCCATCGCGGCCTTTAATTGGATTTTGGGTCGTTACAACATGGTATCAGAGCACTAGGTTCACTTAGGTCTCACGAGTCATGACCAAGTCTAGTAGAGTCTTGCGGATCGGTACGGAGACGTCTGTGCTTATCTTTGAGAGGCTACAGGGCTGTTAGGAATACTTCCCTTCTTGATTCCTCATCGTGTGATTCGATTCCTTTGAGGCATATGCCTACATTTCCTTTATATTCCATCTTATGTGACGTGGAGCGCTTATTATACATTGAGGATCGAGGAAATATTTAATGGTACTTCAAATATAGTGCATGATACTTCTCCTTGTGTAATTCATTGGACTATTGTCGTCGCCTTACGGAAGGACGCTCTGTCATTTCAAGTTAAGTATCAGTACTACCTAAGGTTTTAAAATTTGGCATTGAATGTTACGACGATTCATGCATTGTTATCGCACAGTGTTTATGTAATGTTAGAATGCCTGTCAATGTGTCAGGGCAGTAAACGACTTGAAAGAAGGTTTGCTCAGTACATGATTCAGAGGTTCCATATTTTAATTCCAGCGGAGAAAAGGCAATCGAACTATGAATGTTTAGGATTGGGGTTGATGGAGTAACGAAGCTTGATATTTTCGAGTGTGGTAGAGTTCTCAATTTTGACGTGGTGTCGTCGCCTTGTAAAATGTGTTAAGGTTCGCCAGTGTTATGATTTTCTTCATCTTGCCTTCACGACGGGGTGTTAGGAATTGGTATAGGGGAAGCAGTCGTTAGAGATCGCGGTGTGCAGTGATTCATGATCGAAGCAGCGTTTCTAGTATTGATGTCTCGAGAAGGATGATCGTCAGAAAGGTTTAAAGCTGGTAACGAGTTATTGGTTCAAGTGCTACAGAGATGGATTTTGAGTTAAGGCAACAACCGGGTAGCGAAGGATGAGGAAGAACATGTGGAAGGTGCCTTGCGGTAGTTAGGTTCCGAAAAGGCCAAGTGTAAGAAAATAGAAGCTGAGTAGTTGTTTAAAGGAGATGGTTGACCAAAGTGGGAGAGTTCCAAGGTAGCACATGGGTTACATGGTAGGATGATTACACGTCTTGAGGAACGTTTGGAGTGATTTGGGATGTAGAATGGACAATGATTAGGTCTATGGACTTAAGTTGTAATATTAGCTGCTATATTGAGGAAGATTGGATACAACAGGAGGGGGTTGCTTGATATGAAGAAGGATACAACATGACTTTGGATTGGAAGGTTTTGTCGCACCTCTAGTTGACGTCCATGAGGAGTGAATGGACTAGTGCAACTGGTGAATAAGCCTGGACTCAGGATGATATACTGATTTCGTAGTATTTGCACCCAGTGCAGCGGCGTTGGAATATGTCGGCATGTAATTTCCAAGGGTAGGTTATCTCCTGTGAGGAGGTTAGCGGTTGCGTGGTATTGACGAAGCTTCCGGTAAGAAATTTAATATGTAAATGTGGCTAGTGGTTCGGAGTATTTATTAA
>AWOL01S0004575.1:15138-34636 GCA_000715115.1 Nicotiana otophora | reverse complement strand
AGGTTTTTGGAAGACTCAGAGTTTATGCTTCGTGTAGATGTAATGCACATGAAAGTGAAATAGTCGGATGTTTCCTTGATAAAGTGTCCATGTGCTAGCAGGGCCTTGGAATTGATCATGTTGTGGAATAAGGTATAGCAAGTGACTCTCAATAACGGTCCCGGTCGTTTCAAAAAAAAAAAAATGAAAGTGTGGTGCCTAAGGATCTCGAGTCCGTAGTATGGTTGAGTATCGAGCTTTTGCAGCAGATTATGTTCGGAGTACTCTGCATTATCTTCAGGTTGTGGTGTAGCAATAGAGAAACGGAAGAAAATAACTTTGAATTTATAAAAGAAGTATCAGAATGGGTGTACCAATTGAAGATATGAAAGTGCGCACAAGAAGAGATATGAGATAATTAGTGGGTTTTGAAATAGCGTGGTCTCATGAAATAAGGTCACTCAGGATGAGTACGGATTTGAGTTCATGATGTAATGAATAGAGCTATTATTATTTCTAAGGCAAGTTGAGAATAAATCGAGAAAAGACGGGTCGACTAACAACGGTTGAATCGGCATAATGGTGGCAATGATCAGTTCCTTCAGCACATTGAATTATGCATGTGATTTGTGGCGGTACGTGCGAGGCTTGACGGCCGGCGGAATTGATTTTATTTGGAGAAATTCAAGTATTATTACATGTTATGTGTAAAGGGATTCCAGAAGAGTTATGGTGGTTTAGACCACTACTTGGGGCCGGTATTTTCTACGGATATGGGAATTCAGTCACGTGTTGCAATGGTTCTCTTGAAATGAGTTAAAAAGAAGGTTTCTATATAGTGAAGTGTTTACCCTATTAGTGGTTCGGGAGTTGTGATGGAATTCTTGTACTCCTGCGCATTGGCGTGGTTAAGTGCACTAAGTAGCATGGGATTCGAAAGTTGAGGATTTAAGATTTCGGTTCGGTGTTGACAAGGATGTCATGAGCTCGGATGAGCAGGAAAGGGATTTAGATGTTTAAAGTAAGATGGTATTGTTTGTTGCATCATCTAAGGTCGATATCAGGTGTAAGAGACCTTGTTTATTGATTTGTGGATTCTTGATATGCTTTACAACATTAGTGTAACCGGTAGCATGGATGTGCAGACTTGTTATCTGGTGCGGTAGGTCGTGGGAGTGTGTCTCACGGAAAGATTGTGTAAGAGTGACATGTAGTCACTTGATTGAGTGAAGATTAAAAGCAAGTATGAATATTGGGGTAATATCGCTGATTCGAGAATTTATGCCTGAAGGGCACTCGGTTCATTTGGTTGTGGACTGTGGATGTTTGTTCCGATTATGATGGCTATTCTCGTGTGTTATGGGAAAAAGGGTTATTATGGATCCTTGAAAGGTTATTAGCTTAGTACTGTGCGATCAGAATCGGCTTGAGGTCTGTGGATGGATTTAAATATGAATATGGGCTCTATATCAGGCCGGATGTGTTCATTTCAGCATAAAAGCTCCCTATGAAGGAGTATTCATACATTGGATGTCGTTTCGCCATCGGTTATTTCATGTAATACTATATTGTGCCGTGTGAGTTATGAAACGGCTTGATAAAATTCTTATGTGTTGAGGTTCCGCGTAGCGATAGTGTTATGTGAGCAGGATGGCTCTCGAGATTCAGATCATATATCACACCTTAGTTGTGCTTGAGTTTTGTAGCGTATGGCGCTGTCGGTCCTTCCAAGGATGGTATTATGCACTTAGCGTGCTTGTGTCCGATGTTCAGATATTTTGTAAGTAATGAGCATTCTTGCTCGGTAAGTATTGTTTTTTATATAGATTCTTTTTGTGCGTATCGGGTTGCACGCCGCAATAGTGTGATGTTGATTATAGTTCCCTATATTCTATTTTGTGTATTTTTGTGTCCCATTTTCTGAGGAAGGTACATGACACCTTTTTAGTTGTTTAATTAGTCACGTGGGTTGAGTAATCCTTTCCATAGTCTGTTTTCCTTATGTATCGCAATCGAGTCCGTAGCTATTTAGCTCATTGTTGCGTCATATGAGACTTTTTGTCATGTCTGAGGTGGCTTATTGCCTGAGAAGCTTATACTAAGTGAGACAAGGTTATTGGATCCAGGATTAGTACGATCGGATTATATGAAGTATAATAAAGAGCAAATACCATTATTTGGTCCATAATGAGGCAATGGTTCTTGTCAGAAGAGGAAACTCAATAATTTATTGACTCAGCAGTTGGTTATGAATTTCTACACATTTCTTCCATCGTGGAAGCAGTTCAAGAGTTGGAACAGGAATTATAGGTATCATGAGGTGTGTTGTGAACATCAGATTCGTTGAATTTTCGGCTATTGTTATCGGAGGATGACATTATGATCATGTGAATGGTGCGGTGCATGATCTAAATTCAACCAAGGTATAAAACCCTGTATTGGTGTATCGTGTAGTGATTAATACAGTGTTCGTAGGTTGGAAACATGCATGGTGGAGAATTCTGGATGTTAGAATTGGGCTCTAAGGCTTAATCGCCAAAATAAAGGGAGGAATCTTCAGATTGGCTCGAGCTAATATGCTCAATTGGGTGTGGTAGCACGGGTAGTGCTCGAAGTGTTAAACTATGATTTTGGACAACTCCGGAAGAGTCCTTAGCACGTTCGAGGACTAACGTATATTTAAGTGGGAGAGAATGTAATGACCCAACCGGTCATTTTAACTTTTTAAAACCCGTTCCCTAAAATAATACTCCCGGAACATGCTTTTAATGATCATTGACTTGCGGGGATGGTTGGTTCGAGATTTGGAAGCGTTTGGATTGAAATCGGAACACTTGGTTCCTTAAGCTAGCCTTAAAAGGCCAAGTTTGACTTCGGTCAACATTTTGAGAAAAACGATCTCGGAATCGGGATTTGACGGTTCTAATAGGTTCGTATGATGATTTCAGACTTGGGCATATGTTCGAATCGGGTTTTGGATAACTCGGGAGCATTTTGGCGCTTAATAATGAAAATCAACTATTTGAAGGTCTAAAGTTCTTTAAAATTGGTTTGGAGTAGGTTTTTGAGTAATTGAAGTCCGTTTGGAATTCCGAGTTTGGGAATAGTGCCGTATAGTGATTTAAGACTTGCACGCATATTTTCGTGTCATTCCGAGTAGTTTAAGTATATTTCGGGGCATTGGAAGTAAATTGAAGAACTTGAAATTCTTAAGTTTAAATCAATTTGGTTTAGGGTATGATTCTTAGTTTTGATGTTGTTTTACGTGTTCCGAGAGTTCTAGCGAGTCCGTTTTATGATTTCAAACTTGTTGGTATGTTCGGGCAGGGCCCCGGGGGTCCCAAGTGTTAACCGGACGAGGCTCGGACCAATTTCGGACTTGGGAGAAAAATGCTGAAGTTTTCTACTTCTGGTACGTTCGTACCTGTGCTTGGGCATCCGCAGGTGCGACCCTCACAGATGCGAGCTTCAATCGCAAAAGCGGAAGGGGGAAGAGGGCCTGCCATCGCAGGTGCGGAACATTGGGTGCACCTGCGAACGCGCAGATGAGACCTTGGCCCAGGCGAGTAGAACTCGCATCTGCGAGGAATTTTCGCAGGTGTGAAAGCCGCATGTGCGATAACCCTCCGCATGTGCGAAAAAGTTGTTCGGGCAGAACGTTAAAAAGGGGCGAGGCTGAGCCATTTTTGTCCGTGTTTCCTCCATTTTTGGGCGATTTTGGAGCCGTTCGAGAGAGGATTTCAACTATCAACTAGGAGGTAAGTTAATTCTACACCCTTTGAGCTAAATACATAGATTATAACTAGTAAATCTTAGAAATCCAAGAGTTAGATGAAAAACCTAGATTTTTATAAAAAATAAGATTTTAACCACGAAAATAGTTATGGAATTTGGTATAAATTATATATTCAAGTTCTTGAGATTATGGGTAACATTTGCATCCGAATATTGCCAGAATCCGAGCACGTGAGCCCGAGGTGAATTTTAGAAATTTTACCATTTTGAATAGGGTAATTTATTTAATAGATGAATTTCGAATTATTGAACATATATTAATTATTTTTATATAACTTTTGGATAGTTTCGGATTTTTCGGCATCGAATCGAGAATTTTACGTGACGCGAGAATTAGAAAGTGGATTTTGAGACGAGGTAAGTCTCTTGTCTAATCTTGTGATGGGGAAATTATCCCATAGGGAATACATTAAATATTGTTGCTAATTGCGGAGGCTACGTACACACGAGGTGACGAGAGTCCGTGCGTAGCTACTATAAATGCTAAAGTCCGTGTAGTTTAGGACTCAAAGCATGAAATACTTGTGTAAATTGTATTCCTTAATTAATTTATATTAATTGATATATATGAATATGTTGTGAATGTTAGATAAAGATATTTAAGGATGAAATCTCATATGCTTGATTTTCTATTTAAATCAATTAATTGCTAAAAAAAAAACAAATTTCCTCCCGAATTTATCTTATAATAAAAATACTCTCCTTCCGGAGGTACATAAGAAAATGTCTTCCTTTCTTGTGGAGTGGGCCGAACACCTCGGTAGGATAGATGCATCTATGGATCGCGCCGCACGTCTCTCGGCAGTGTGCACGACACTCTGGATCGTGCCGTACGTCCTCAGTAGAAATCGTGCTGAATAATAATAATTACACGATACTTTAATAATTTATTTCAGCTTGCGAAGCTAATTGATAACTTTGAAAATTCTTGGAATTTAATGAGTTATTATTCTTTCTTGTTAATGGATTAATTGTTAGTCCTGTAAATGAGATTTAATTGATAAATTAAAAATTTATTGAAATTGAATTGCAGCTTGTAAAGCTATTTGATAAATTGGAAGTTTTATTGAAATTGCATGATTTAAATAAATAAATTGAAAAATTGTTGCATTTGAAGAATTTTTATTATTTCTGCTAATTGAATAAAATTATTGTTAACTCTGTGAACCATGCTAATTTAAATAATTATAATTTATTCTAATTATTATTATTGATCCATAGTGAGTGTCAAAGTCGGCTATCTCGTCTCTACTACTTCGAGATTAGGCTTGATACTTACTGGGTACACGCTGTTTTCGTACTCATACTGCACTTGCTGCATATTTTATTGTGCATGTACATAAATATATAGCGGCCTTGTGGGCGTAGAGGGTGGTTAATAATTGTGGAGACAGAGGTGAGCTCATTCTATATTACGATCCGCAGCTAACAGAGTCTCCTTCAGAGTTATTATATTTTTCTGTCTAATTTGTATTCTGGACAGATGCTGTATTTCTTTGTTAATTCCCTAGTAAATGCTCATGCACTTGTGACACCGGGTTTTGGAAATGGTTGTGAATTGTTTAGAAATTTATTTGCTAAAAATATTTATCATTTACTCTATGAGTTTTATCTTTACAATTTCATTGAAGAAATATTTATTTCAAAAATACTAAAATGGGTAATTAAGTTAATTGATTATGGTTGGCTTGCCTGACAGTGGTGTCCGGCACCATCTCGGCCTTTAATTGGATTTTGGGTCGTAACATACATATGGTTGATGTCCTTGCCTTCTTTGTTTTTCTTTAGCAAAGTTTCTGGAGTATAAATGACTTTATTTGGATCTCTATTTCTTTATCACAGTTGGTATTTAGTAATTGTCTTATGCCACACATCTCTTGTTCTTTACCTTTGATTTAAACATAAACTGAGATCTAACATAAAGTTGGTGTGATATAAAAAGAAATACATTTATTTTTATTTTTCAGTAAATTATGTTTATGGATTTAAATAAAAAATGCATTTCAACTCAAAGAGTGAATATCAGTCTTAAGTCCCTGTTGAAAATCCTTCATCCCTGTTAGTAAAGTGTTTTTTTAATAAAAAAATAAAGAGATATTCTTGTAAGCTTAAATCACTTCTGTAACTTGTTAATTTGGTCAGTTATTTGGTCTTAAAAACAAAGTATAAAAGAGAGGGACTAGAGTTACGTTAATCTTTTTTTTTAGTTAAGATTACTAGTAGCCTTTGGCATTTAAGTAATTTAAGTTGACTTATTGTATTGATATATGTGGTTAGAAGTATGTGAGAATTTCGTTTCTAAAAGCTAACGTCCTTTATGTGTAGAATATTATAGCAGTGCTTTAAATGAGTTCTTAATGACTTGAAATAATACTAGGATAATTGTTGTTTGAAATAGTTTCAAGAATTGGATTGGTTTGCTGCTTCCCATTTTAGAGTCAAGAATTGGTTTCATGACTATGATCGTTAAATGACTGTCTTTTCAAATTATTGTCTTATTTTTGCATTAATTGCTTACAAATGTCATGGCTGAATTATTGCTCGCATTTATATGTCGATTTTAACAAAGAGGGTTCACGAGGAGTATATTAATTAGGCCTAGACATATTTCTATGCCTATTAGTAAGAAATAATTATAAGTGAGGAAGTGATGCTGGTTGCGAATTAATTCAAGAATGTTGCAAGAAATAAAAAGAGTGCTAAAAATTATGAGGGGGAGATATGAATCACGAACTAATTTAAGACTCATTATAATAGGTAAAAATAATAATATACAAATAATTGTCTCGGATCTAAAAGGACAAATAAATGAAATACTCTGAATACGCTAGTATGCTTTAGGCACGTGTTAACCAATCAATTATCGTGATTATGTACACGTTCGCGTGACATGGTTATGATTTCCCAAATTAAAGGCAAAGTATGCGTTCACGCGACTTTGACAAAGTAGTCTTAAAGATAATAAAATATTATTAATTGTGTACACGTACGCGTGACATGATTAATGACACACCAAAAACATGAATACACGTACGCGTGATTCGTTTCAAGATAATTCCATAATTATAAATAATCAAGCAATTAAAAGCAATTTAAGGCAAAAGTGCATAGATTTCTCTAGATCATAAAATATCCAGAATTAGTTAAGCCAGGTATAATTATTAAAGCGACCGTGCTAGAACCACGGAACTCGGGAGTGCCTGACACCTTCTCCCGGATTAACAAAATTCCTTACCCGATCTTTTGTGTTTCGCAGACTTAAACAGAGTCAATTTTCTTGAATTGGGATTGTAAAATAAATAGTGACTTGGAACACCGTAAATATTTATTCCAAGTGGTGACTCTTTAAAATAAAATAAAATAATCCATTTTCAAATAATGTCACTTAAATTAGAAAAACTCCTTTGGCACCTATCCCTCGGGAAAAAGGAGGTGTGACACTTGTGATGTCTTTTGGGTTGACCAACGCCCTAACAACATTCATGCATCTGATGAACAGTGTATTTCAGCTTTATCTTGACTCGTTTGTCACAGTGTTCATTGATGACATCCTGGTGTACTCTCGTAGCCAGAAGGAGCATGCCCAGCAATTGAGGATTGTGTTGCATTGGTTGAGGGAGGAGAAACTTTATGCAAAGTTCTCCAAATGTGAGTTTTGTCTTAGTTCAATTGCGTTCTTGGGGCACGTGGTGTTCAGTGAGGGGATTTAGGTGGATCCACAGAAGATAGAGGCGGTTCAGAGTTGGCCCAAACCGTCCTCAGCTACGGAGATTCGGAGCTCTCTCGTCTTGGCAGGTTATTATCATCGCTTCGTGGAAGGTTTCTCATCTATTGCAATGCCGTTGACCAAATTGACCCAAAAGGGTGTTATTTTCAGGTGGTGGGATGAGTGTGAGGAGAGCTTTCAGAAGCTCAAGACTGCCTTGACCACAACTCCAGATCTAGTTTTACCTTCAGCTTCAGGCTCTTATACAGTGTATTGTGATGCTTCTCGGATTGGTATTGGGTGTGTCTCTATGTAGGGAGGTAGAGTGATTGCTTATGCTTCGCGTCAGTTGAAGCCTCGCGAGAAGAGCTACCATGTCCATGATTTGTAGTTAGCTGCCATCGTTCATGCATTGAAGATTTGGTGGCATTATCTCTACGGCGTGTCTTGTGAGGTGCTTACAGTTCATCAGACTCTCGAGCATTTGTTCAAACAGAAGAATCTAAATTTGATGTAGCGGAGATGGTTGGAGCAGCTAAAGGCCTATGATATCACTATTCTGCATCATCCCAGGAAGGCCAATGTGGTGGCCTATGCCTTGAGTAGAAAGGCGGTGAGTATGGATAGCCTTGCTTTCATTCCTGCTGGTGAGAGACCTCTTGCAGTTGATGTTCAGGCCTTGGCCAACTAGTTCGTTAGATTAGATGTCTCGGAGCCCAGCTGGGTTCTAAATTGTGTGATTTCTCGATCTTCCTTATATGACCGCACCAGAGATGTTACTATTGGGGATGATGGAGTATTGAGGATGCATGGTCGGATTTGTGTGCCTAATGTAGATAGGCTACGCGAGTTAATTCTTGAGGAGTCCCACAGTTCGCGGTATTCCATTCATCCGGGTGCCGCGAAGATGTTTCAGGACTTGAGGCAGCATTATTGGTGGAGACGAATGAATAAGGATATAGTGGGGTTTGTAACTCGTTGCCTCAACTATCAGCAGGTGAAGTATGAGCATCAGAGACCGGGTGGATTGCTTCAGAGGTTAGAAATTCCAGAGTGGAAATGGGAGCGGATCACCATGGATTTTGTGGTTTGGCTCCCATGAACTTCGAGGAAATTCGATGCTATTTGGGTGATTTTGGATCAGCTGACTAACTATGCGCACTGCATTCCAGTTGGGACTACTTATTCTTCGGAGCCAGTGTTCGCCTTCACGGTATGCCAGTGTCTATCATTTCAGATTGGGGACCGGAGTTTACATCGCAATTTTGGAAAGCCATGTAGCGAGAGTTGGGCACCTAGGTTGAGTTGAGCACATCATTTCACCCTTAGATGGACGAACAGTCCGAGCGCACTATTCAGATATTAGAGGACATGCTACACACTTGTGTCATCGATTTTGGCTGTTCTTGGGATTAGTTTCTGTCAGTCACGGAGTTTGCCTACAACAACAACTACTAGTTGAGCATTCGGATGGCTCCATATGAGGCTTTGTATGGGAGACGGCGTAGATCTCCGGTGCGTTGGTTTGAGCCAGGTGAGACTAGGCTATTGGGTACTGACTTAGTTCAGGATGCTTTGGACAAGGTTAAATTGATTCAGGAGCGGCTTCGCACGATGCAATCTAGACAGAAGAGTTATACCAACATGAAGGTCCGTGATGTTGCTTACATGGTTGGGTAGAAGGTTCTGCTCATGGTTTCACCCATGGAGGGTTTTATCAGGTTCGTGAAGAAGGGTAAGTTGAGCCCTCGCTACATTAGGTCGTTAGAGGTACTTTAGAGGATTGGGGAGATGGCTTACAAGCCTTCTTTGCCATCTCATTTGTCGAGTCTGCATCCAGTGTTTCATGTTTCTATGCTCCGGAAGTATGTCCGCGATCCATCTCATGTTTTGGATCGGGATGTTCGAAAGTTGAGGTCAAAGGACATAGTTTCAGTGAAGGTGCAGTAGAGAGGCCAGCCAGTTGAAGAGGCTACTTGCAAGACCGAGCGGGAGATGCAGACCAGATATCCATACCTATTTAAGACTCCAGGTACGTTTCTAGACCCGTTCGAGGATGAAATTGTGTTTGAGAGGGGGAGGATGTAACGACCTCGTCAGTCGTTTTGAGAGTTATTGCCTCGTTTCCCACATTTACTGCTCATTTTGTACTCAATAGCTGTTATGTGACTTGTCGGGGTAGTCAATTTGGGTCCGGTGAGGTTTCGGAAGGAAATGATACACTTAGTCTCATGGTTGAAAACTTAAGTTGAATTGGTTGACCAGATATTGATCTATGAGTAAACAATCCCGTAATAGAGTTTTGATGGTACCGTTAGCTCCGCTGGGTGATTTTGGACTTAGGAGCGTGTCCGAATAGTGAATTGGAGGTCTGTAGTGGAATTAGGCTTGGAATGGCGAAAGTTGGATTTTTGAGAAGTTTATTCGGCAGTGAAATTTATGATATCGAGGTCGGATTCCATTCCAGATGTTAGAGTAGGTCCGTAATGTCATTTGTGACTTGTGTGCAAAATTTGGAGTCAATCGGATGTGATTGGATAGGTTTCGGCGTCGTTTGTAGAAGTTGGAATTCCTTAGTTTCAATAGGCTTGAATTGGGGTGTGATTTGTGTTTTTGATGTTGTTTGAGGTGATTTGAGGGCTCGACTAAATTCGTGTGAGGTTGTAGGACTTGTTGGTATGTTTGGTTGAGGTCTCGGGGGCCTCAAGTTGATTTCGGATGGTTAACAGATCGAAAATTGAACTAGGTACATGGCTGAAGTAGGGATTTTGCTGGTGTAACCGCACCTGCAAAGCATTTATTGCAGGTACGAGCTGGCTTGCATAGGTTTGAGTTTGGAGGGGGGTGTAGGTGGTCGCAGGTGCGAGGAGTTTTCCAAACCTGCGTGGCCGCAAGTACGGTGAGAGGTGCGCAGAAGCGGAAGGCGCACAGGTGCGATAGGGAAATCCGCACCTACGTGACCGCAAATGCGGCATGTGGACTGCAGATGCGGCATGGGGACCGCAAAAGCGGAAGTGGGCAGATGAGCTTGGTCCGCAGAAGTGGCTTGGATGCTCGCAGAAGTCAGATTGCAGAAGCGAGACCGCATAAGCGGAGTGAGGGAGCACAGGAGTGTAAGGAGCTGCAAATGCGTGTGTGATGTACCTTTTGCGACGCCGCAAATGCGGTTAAGTGTCCATAGAAGTAGAAAACCTAGGAAGATTATTAAAATAAGGGTTCGCGATTTTGGCTTCATTTCAAACATTTCAAGTACGGGTTTGGGCGATTATTGAGAGGGTTTTCCAGGGGATTCTTGAGGTAAGTCCCGTGTGCTCATTTTTGATCAATAATCTTGATTCCCCATGGATATTTCCACCTAGTTGGTGTGTATTTAAGGTGTAAATTGGAAGTTTAAGGCTAGGGATTTAGAGAGTTTGATTTGGGGATTTGGGTGATGATTTGGTGTCGGATTTTGACAAATTTGGTATGGTTGGACTCGTGGTTGAATGCTTCCGAGTTCTTTGACTTTGATCGAATTTCGAAACGTGGGCCCGAGGGCCGACTTTTGAGTCGATTTTTGAATTTGGATTAATAACTTAGTATTTTTCTTCTGGAATTGATTCCTTTAGCCCGTATTGATTATATATAATTGTTTATGGCTAGATTCGGGCACTGAGAGGCCGTTTCGCGAGGAAAAGGTGTGTTGGAGTAGAGATTTGCTCAAATTGATGTAAGTAACACTTCTAAACTTGGCTCTGAGGGTTCGAAACACCGAGTTATGTGTTATACGATTGGTGTTGAGGTAACGCACATGCCAAGTGACGAGTGTATGGGGGTGCACCGTATGTACTATGACATGGTCGTTTCCATGAAACTGTACAGTGGATTCATCTTGGTGACATCTGTATTTTCATCATGTGATAAAGTAATTGAGCTGTCAATCATGTTTAGGCTATTGCTGGTACTGTTGAGACCTATAGTGGTCGTTTCCTTGATGTTGACTTATTGATTACATTGATATTTCGTACTCAGTCATATTTATTCATTACATATCATTTCTTAGTCTCTGTTGCTATTTATTGCTATGTCATATTATCATTTTTGGGCTAGTTTCACGATATTGGGAGCCCGAGAGAGAGAGAGAGAGAGAGAGAGACTGGAGAGATTGATGATTGAGTGAGGTCGGGGGCTTGATTGACAGTGATAATTATGGGATCGGGCTGCGCGTCGCAGCATGTTTATTGATTTATATCTGGATCTGACTTATTATAGCGCTTGTACTGAAGGAGCCCCTCCGGAGTCTGTACACACCCTCAGTGAGCGCAATTGATTATTTTAAGGGATGGATCTTCTCTGGACATGGATCTTATCTGAATCATTTATATTCGGGGATGGATCTTCCCCTGGGCTAGATTGACCTTATACAGTACTGAGTGATTGACTGTTAGTCGNTATATATATATATATATATATATATATATATATATATATATTATGGGATGGATCTTCCCTGGGCTCGATTGGCCATATACAATACTGAGCGATTGAGTATTCTGAAAGTGTGAGTACACGAGACTTTTAGTGTGGTGCATTGCATACAGCCTGTGCATTGGCATGTAGATGTATAGAGGTCATACCCCTCATATTATTCGGAATTTGATTTATTTTACTTGAATTGAGTTTAACTGTTGAACTTGGAAGCATGCCTACATTCCTGTACTGTACATGCTGAGTTCGTCACTACCTTTCAGTTCAAAGGTTAGATTTGTTACTTATTAAGTTGGTTGTACTCACGCTATACCCTACACCTTGTGTGCAAATCGAGGTGCTTCCGGTCACAGCGGTTGCTGAGTTGTGGAGTTCGGATTCTCGAAGACTATCGAGGTAGTTGCTTGGTGTTTCGTAGACCTTGTCTCTCCTTCCCTATCTTTCAACTTATTGTATTTAGTCTTAGACTATCATAGATAGTATTTTCCAGACTGGTGATGTATAGATGCTCATGTACTCTGTGACACTCCGATGATTGGGAACTTCCGCGTTGTGTTTCAGGTTTCTATCCCTTTTATGAGAACTTTTATTGCTTAAACTGCTTTAATTTGTATTCTATTAAAGGTGTTGGAAATATTTTTTTAAATGTCGGCTTACCTAGTAGCACGATAGGCGCCATCACGACATGTTAGGATTTTGGGTCGTGACAATAGCACTATTGTTTACAATTTTGTAACCTAATTATTGAGTTTCTTTATTGCAACATAGGTACGGTAGTTTTCCCTTTGTACTCCATCCAGACAAATTTCCATAGGCGGGAAAGTCATTAATGGTGTCGCGACCCAAAATTTTCCACCGATGGGACCGTGATGGCGCCTAACATTTCACTTGCTAGGCAAGCCAACGTTAGAAAATCGTTAAACCAATTCTTTATTTCCATTCAGTAAATAACAATAACCAACTAAGATGAATATAATAAGTACGGAATAACATAAAACTGTATTAATTACTATCACCCGGATCTGGAGTCACAGTTCACGAGCATTCTAGGATTTACTACAAGTAATAGCTTGAAAGAAATACAACTGTCTGAATGAAAGAAAACAGTAGGACATAAAAGATGCATGGGTATTTCAAGGTCTGTGAACGCCGACAGATCTACTTTGAGTCTCCGGACAGCGGACCAGTAGCAAATCTCGATCAACCTGAGCTGGTATTAATATATGCACAGAAAGTGCAGAGTGCAGCATCAGTACAACCGAACCCATGTACTGGTAAGTGTCGAGCCTAACCTCGGCGAAGTAGTGACGAGGCTAGGACAAGACACCCATATATAACCTGAACAATATAATCCTGCTAGTGGAAACAACAGTAAATAAAGAAATAATATAGAAATAATGGGAAGGGAACATACAGTGGCGGAATACAACATAAAGAATGAGAATAATAAAAAGACAAAATTAAACCGAAAATCCTTAAACGAATTGAGCAATTAAAACAGCAAGGAAAACTGCACGGTATCACCCTTCGTGCTTTTACTCTCAACCTCACAAAATAAATAAATAAAACAGCACGGCATCACCCTTCGTGCATTAAACCTCTCATAATATACACGACATCACCCTTCGTGCTTTAAACCTCTCATAATATACACGACATCACCCTTCGTGCTTTAAACCTCTCATAATATACACGACATCACCCTTCGTGCTTTATCCTCTTCCTCACAATATAAATAATGCATGCACGACATCACCCTTCGTGCTTTACACTCCTCCTCACCAATCACATAATCAATAACAACTGATAGATAAGAGTATCACAAAGTAATTAGTGTTTTACCCATAATCAATAGCACAATGTAATCTCAGCCTTGACTCAATATTCGAAAGTTACCAAATCTCAGTGAAACCAGATATGAGTCACCCAACATTTCAAATAACCCGCAAAGCATGGATAGTAGAAGCTAAGGCTACAAAATAGATAAGAATAGAATTTCACTCGCATGATATGACTCGATAATAACTCATACATGCTCGTCACCTCACCTATACATTGTATTTAACAACCAAATACGTAGAAAATGAACACATAATACCTATTCCCTCAAGCCAAAGTTAGACACGACACTTATCTCGCTCTGAAGGCCACTAAATTCTCAATCACAGCTTTTCCTTTGGGATTCACCTCTAAACCACTCGTATCTATTAAACAATGACTCAATAATATCAAATATTACTAAAGGAATCAACTTTAATGAATAATTACAGATTTCCCAAACTTTCCTCCAAAAAGTCAAAAATCGACTTCGGGCCCGCTTGGTCAAAACCCAAGGTTCGGACAAAAATTTATTTACCCATTCACCGCCGAGCCCGAATATGTAATTGGTTTTGGAATCCGACCTCAAATCGAGGTCTAAATCGCTAAATTCACGAAATCCCTAGTTTCTACCCTAACCCCTAATTCTATCATGAAAACTATTGATTTTGGGTTGAATTCTTGTAAAATGAAGTAAAAGATTGAAAGAAACGAGTTAAGGAACACTTACGTATGATTTGGGGAAGAAAATGTCTTTGAAAAATCGCCCTAGGCCTCCTATCCCTTTGAAAAGAGAAGAAAAAAATGGCTGGAGTCCGAATTAAATGAACTCACTGCCCAGCGACCTTCGCACCTGCGGTGCTTTGGTCGCACCTGTGCATCCGCACGTGCGGACAAGACGTCTGCTTCTACGGAAAAGGACTGGGCCAAGTGGGGCAGCACCTACGGAGAGAAGTCCGCATCTGCGGAAAAATGAAGTTCAGGCCTTGGTCGCACCTGCGGGGCTATCGCTCGCAGGTGCGGGCACACCAGATTTGGTGCACCATCAGCCTTGTTGAGGTTTGAACTCAACTTGCGCATCGCCCGAATGGCACCCGAGCCCTCGGGGCTCCAAACCAAGCATTGCACGCAAGTCTAAAAATATCATACGGACTTGCTCGCGCAATCAAATCGCCAAAATTATACCTAGAACTACGAATTTAGCATCAGATCAAATGAAATTGTCAAGAACACTTTAAAATTTTTATTTTCTCAACTGGACGTCCGAATCACGTCAACTCAACTCCGTTTCTCACCAAATTTACAGATAAGTCTTAAATATCATAATGAACCTTTACCGAGCTACTGAACCAAAATACGAACCCGAAACTAACAATGCCAAATATCAATCAATTCTTAAAAATAAATAATTTTCAAACTTTTAATTTTCATCAAAAATTCATAACTCAAGCTAGGGACCTCCGAATTCAATTCCGGGCATACGCCCAGGTCCCATAATTTGATACGGACCTACCGGGATCGTCAAAGCATGGATCCGGGCCCGTTTACCAAAAATGTTGACCGAAGTCAATTAAAATCAACTTTTAAGGCAAAAATTCTTATTTTCATTAGTTTTCAACATAAAAGCTTTCCGAAAACCTGCCCGGACTGCGCACGCAAATTGAGGAAGGTAAAAATGAGATTTCTAAGGGTTAAGAGCGCAGATTGGAGTTCTAAAATATAAAATAACCTTTTGGGTCATCACATTCTCCACCTCTAAAATAACCGTTCGTCCTCGAACGGACATAGAAAAGTACCTAGGCTAGTTAAAAGGTGGGGATATCTACTCTGCATATCGAACTCGGACTCCCAAGTAGCTGCCTCAATAGCCTGACCTCTCCAATACACTCGAACTGAAGGGTAACTCTTTGATCTCAACTGGCGAATTTGCCGGGATAGAATTGCCACTGGCTCCTCCTCATAAGTCAAATCCTTGTTCAACTGGACAGAGCTGAAATCTAACACATGGGATAGATTGCCGTGATACTTTGGAAGCATGGACATATGGAATACCGGATGAACAGTTGCTAAACTAGGTGGCAACGCAAGCCTGTAAGCCACCTCTCCCACTTTCTCCAGAATGTCAAAAGGTCCGATATACCTAGGGCTCAACTTGCCCTTCTTTCCAAACCTCATCACACCCTTCATGGGTGATACCCGAAGTAACACTCTCTCTCCGACCATGAATGCAACATTACGAACTCTACGGTCGGCATAACTCTTTTTCCTGGACTGAGCTGTGCGAAGTTGATTCTGCATAATCTTGACCTTATCCAAGGCATCCTGTACTAAGTCTATGCTCAATACCCGAGCCTCTCCCGGCTCGAACCACCCAACTGGCGAACGACATCGCCTTCCATATAATGCCTCATATCGAGCCATCTGAATACTCGACTAGTAACTATTATTATAAGCAAACCCCGCAAGGGGCAAGAAATGATCCCAAGAACCTCCAAAGTCTATAACACAAGTGCGAAGCATATCCTCCAATAGCTGAATAGTGCGCTCTGACTGCCCGTTCGTCTGAGAATGGAATCCGGTGCTCAACTCAATCCGCGTACCCAACTCACGCTGTACTGCCCTCCAAAAGTATGAGGTGAACTGTGTACCTCAGTCAGATATAATGGACGCGGGTACACCGTGAAGACGGACGATCTCCCGGATGTAAATCTCTACCAACCGCTACGAGGAGTAGGTAATTACCACAGGAATAAAATGTGCTGACTTAGTCAGCCTGTCCACAATGACCCAAACTGCATCGAAATTCCTCTGAGTCTGTGGGAGTCCAACAACAAAATCCATAGTATTACGCTCCCACTTCCACTCAGGAATCTCTAACCTCTGAAGTAAACCACCAGGTCTCTGATGCTCACACTTTACCTGCTGGCAATTTAGGCACCGAGCTAAATAGGCAACTATGTATTTCTTCATCCTCCTCCACCAATAATGCTGCCGCAGGTCTTGGTATATCTTGGCAGCGCCCGGGTGAATAGAATACCGAGAACTGTGAGCCTCCTCAAGGATCAACTCACGAATCCCATCCATATTAGGCACACAAATACAACCCTGCATCCTCAAAACTCCGTCATCTCTAACAGTAACCTGCTTGGCACCACCGTGCCGCACTGTGTCTCTAAGGACAAGTAAATGAGAATCGTCATCCTGTCGATCTCTGATGCACTCAAACAAAGAAGACCGAGCAACTATAAAAGCTAGGACACAACTGGGCTCAAAAACATCAAACCTCACGAGCTGGTTGGCTAAGGCCTGGACATCCAATGCAAGCGGTCTCTCACCAACTGGAATATTTGCAAGGCTACCCATACTGACTGTTGTGTGTGGTCACCATTGGGAGTCTTGAGACTCGTATAGATCTTCTACTTCTCGACATGGTTGATTTTAATTGCATACTGGGTATGGATTGGCTGTCACCTTATCATGTTATATTAGATTGTCACGCCAAGACGGTGACCTTAGCCTTGCAGGGGTTGCCTCGATTAGAGTGGAGAGGGAATCTTGGCCATTCGTCCGGCAGGGTTATCTCTTATGTGAAGGCTCGACATATGGTTGAGAAGGGGTGTCTAGCTTATTTGGCTTATGTCCGCAATTCTAGTGCGGAGGTTCCTTCCACAGATTCGGTGTCGGTTGTTCGTGAGTTTCCAGAGGTGTTTCCTGCAGACCTGCCAGGGATGCCACCCGATGGGGATATTGATTTCTACATTGATTTGGCTCCGGGCACTCAGCCTACTTCCATTCCGCTATATCGCATGGCCCCGCCAGAGTTGAAAGAGTTAAAGGAGCAATTGAAAGATTTGCTTGATAAGGGCTTCATTAGACCTAGTGTCTTGCCCTAGGGTGCACCTGTGTTGTTTGTGAAGAAGAAAGATGGATGGATGAGGATGTATATAGATTATTGGCAGTTGAACAAAGTCACGATCAAGAACAAGTATCCATTGCCGAGGATTGATGATTTATTTGATCAGCTTCAGGGTGCCAAGGTGTTTACAAAGATTGATTTGAGATCTGGCTACCATCAGTTGAGGATTAGGGCATCCGATGTTCCGAAGACAGCTTTTCGGACTCGGTATAGGCATTATGAGTTTCTAGTGATGTCATTTGGGCTGACAAATGCCCCAGCAGAATTCATGGATTTGATGAACCGGGTGTTCAAACCCTACTTTGATTCCTTTGTGGTTGTGTTTATTGATGATATCTTGATCTACTCCCACAGTCGAAACGCGCATGAGCAGCACCTTCGGATCGTTCTTCAGATTCTGAAAGACAGCCAGTTATATGCTAAGTTCTTAAAATGCAAGTTTTGGTTGAGTTTAGTTTCTTTATTAGGTCACGTTGTATCAGCAGAGGGTATACAGGTGGATCCTAAGAAAATTGAGGCAGCCCATAACTGGCCTAGACCCACATCAGCTACAGAGATCCGTGGTTTCCTGAGTTTGGCGGGCTATTACCGTCGATTTGTGGAGGGATTTTCATCCATAGCAGCCCCGTTGACCAGATTGACCCAGAAGGGTGCCCCGTTCAGGTGGTCAGACGAGTGTGAAGCGAGCTTTCAGAAGCTCAAGACTGCTTTAACCACGGCATCGGTATTGGTGTTACTTACAGGTTCAGAATCTTATACAGTATATTGTGACACATCTCGTATTGGTCTGGGTGCGGTATTGATACAGGGTGGTAAGGTTATTGCATATTCTTTGCGGTAGTTGAAGGTTCATAAGAAGAATTACCTTGTTCATGATCTAGAGCTAGCAGCCATTGTTCACGCGCCGAAGATTTGGAGGCACTATCTTTACGGCGTGCCATGTGAGGTATTCACTGATCATCAGAGCTTGCAGTATTTGTTCAAGCAGAAGGAACTCAATTTGACACGGAGGAGGTGGCTGGAGCTATTGAAAGACTATGATATCACCATATTGTATCATCCCGGGAAGGCCAATATGGTGGCCGATGCTTTGAGTAGAAAGATAAACGTGATCTACAATAATAGCATCTCCCACCGGTGTGGACATATACACAGGAGCACTCAAAGAATCACGAGGCACAACCAAATAGGAAGAAAAATAGGATGACACATAGGAGTAAGTAGATCCCGGATCAAATAGAACTAAAGCATCTCTACTGCAAACTGAAACAGTACCTGTGATAATAGCGTCAGATGACTCAGCTTCAGGCCTGGCTGGGAAAGCATAACACCAGGGCTGGGCACCACCACCCTGAACTACGTCCCTGGGACGGCCTCTAACTGGCTGGTCTCCACCTCTAACGGCCTGACCTCTACCACTAAAAGTCTGGCCTCTACCTCTGGCTAACTGACCCCTGCCTCTAGCTGGTTGAGCAGGTGGTGCAGCAACTGGTTTCGGGACCATGGCACGCAAACTCTGATGCTGTGAGCTTCCCATTGCTTGAGGGCAAAATCTAGCAATGTGCCTCGGATCACCACAAGTATAACATAACTTCGGTTGCTGTGACTTCTGACCCTGAAGCTGTCCTTGTCGATCTGAATAACCACCCTGATAACTCTGGAGTAGAGGTGCACTAATAGGAGATGGTGGTGCACTGTAGGCTAGCTGGTCGGAATAATGCATCTGAGGGCCACGACCACCTGAGGCACCATGGGATGCCTGGAGCGCTGAATGAAACGGCCTAGGAGGATGGCCTCTACCAAAAGTACTCCTGCCT
>AWOL01S0004574.1:0-25363 GCA_000715115.1 Nicotiana otophora | reverse complement strand
GAGCATAGGTTACATAGGGCTCACTTTCTTGTATTTTGTCGTGCGAATTTGTTGATTTTGGAAACTAAATTTCTGCTATTCTATTCTCTCACAGATGGTGAGGACACGTACTACTGGATCAGACGGTCAGTCACCAGTTAGGACTGCGAGAGGCTGGGGCCGTGGTAGAGGCCGGGGCCAAGGTAGAGGTCGAGGTGTAGCTCATACCACAGTTGGAATAGCACCTATAGTACCACCAGTTATTCTAGCACAGGAGCAGATTTCAGATATAGTTGAGCCGACAAGGTTAGCTCAGGCACCAGCTGTGCCCATTGAGATTACAGGCATTCAGGAGACTTTAGCCTAGATATTGGCAGCCTGCACTGGTCTTGCTCAGGTGGTTTCGGCTCAGGCACCTGCCACTTCTCAGGCTGGGGGAGGTACTCACACCCCTGTTTCCCGTACTCCAGACCAGATAGTACAGGGACTTCAGATACCGGGAGCACTACCAGCCCAACCGACTGTAGTTGCTCAGGCCCTGGTAGTTCCTGTTATGGCAGATGATGAGCAGAGGAGGTTTGAGAGATTTGAGAGGCTTTGACCTCCACCATTTAGTGGTACTAATTTAGAGGATGCTCAGGATTTTCTGGATAGGTGTCAACGGATGCTTCAGACAGCGGGTATTCTGGACACAAGTGGGGTCTCATTTACTACTTTTTGGTTTACTGGGTTTACACTCAGATGGTGGGAGACTTACGAGAGACGTAGGCCTGTTGGAGCAACACCCCTTACTTGGCATCAGTTCTCCGCGGTCTTTTTGGAAAAGTTCGTACCTCATTCCCACAGAGAAGAGTTGCACAGACAGTTTGAGCAGCTTCGCTAGGATGATATGTTCATGATGCAATACGAGATGAGATTTTCTGAGTTGGCTCGTCACATGGTCTGGTTGGTTCCCACTGATAGGGAGAGGATTAGGAGGTTCATTGATGGCCTCACATATCAGCTGCGATTACTTATGACTAGGGAGAGAGTATCTGGTGCTACTTTTGATGAGGTAGTGGACATTGCTCGGCAGATAGAGATGGTTCGTAGCCAGGAACGTAGTGAGAGAGAGGCTAAGAGGCCTCGTGGTCCGGGTGATTACATCAGTGTTCCTTCAGGGGGTCAGTTTCACCGAGGTAGGCGTCNGGGGTTGCCACAGGTTGAATGGAAGGGTTCTCTAGATCTTGTTCCTAGCAGGGTAATTTCTTATTTGAAGGCCCAACGTATGGTTGGAAAAGGGTGCTTGTCATATTTGGCTNCTGATAGGGAGAGGATTAGGAGGTTCATTGATGGCCTCACATATCAGCTGCGATTACTTATGACTAGGGAGAGAGTATCTGGTGCTACTTTTGATGAGGTAGTGGACATTGCTCGGCAGATAGAGATGGTTCGTAGCCAGGAACGTAGTGAGAGAGAGGCTAAGAGGCCTCGTGGTCCGGGTGATTACATCAGTGTTCCTTCAGGGGGTCAGTTTCACCGAGGTAGGCGTCATTCTTACAGACACGCTCAGACGGGTCATCCAGCTCATCATGGTGCATCGGCTAGCCATAGTTCTTATAGTGCTCACTTAGGCTAGTCTTCATTTAGTGCACTACCAGCGCAGAGTTCTCATTATGCCTCGTCTGCACAGGCTTCTGCAGGTCATTTCTTGGGTTATCAGGAGCAGCAGTTCCGTCATAGGAAGGATTGTTTCGAGTGCGCAGAATTTGGGCATATCAAGAGAGAGTGTCCTAGGCTGTTGAGTGGGGTTTCATAGCAGAGTTCCTGACCGACGGCACCAGCACCAGCAATTGCACCACTCGCCCTACTATCTCGGGGTGGGGGTCAAGCAGCTAGGGGTCGCCCAAGAAGGGGAGGCCGATCAGGTGGCGGGAAAGCTCGATTCTATTCTTTTCCTGCCAGGCCATATGCTATTGCCTCAGACGCAGTGATCACATGTATTGTTTCAGTGTGCCACAAGGAGGCTTTTATATTATTTGACCCTGGTTCCACTTATTCATATGTATCATCATATTTTGCTCATTATCTAGATATGTCCCGTGAGTCCTTAGTTTCACCTATTTGTGTATCTACACCGGTGGGCGATATTATTAATGTGAATCGTGTGTATCGATCGTGTGTGATAACTATTAGGGAACTGGTGACTAGATTTAATCTCTTATTACTCAGTATGGTTGATTTCGATGTAATCCTGGGTATGGATTGGTTGTCTCCATGTCATGCTATTCTGGACTATCACGCACAAATCGTGACGCTGACGATGCTGGGGTTGCCACAGGTTGAATGGAAGGGTTCTCTAGATCTTGTTCCTAGCAGGGTAATTTCTTATTTGAAGGCCCAACGTATGGTTGGAAAAGGGTGCTTGTCATATTTGGCTTTTGTGAGAGATGTTGATGCAGATGCTCCTATTATTGATTCAGTACCGGTCGTGCGAGACTTTTCCGAATGTATTTCCTGCAGACCTGTCGGGTATGCCACTTGACGGGGATATTGATTTCGGTATTGACTTGGTACAGGAAACTCATCCTATTTCTATTCCTCCGTATCGTATGGCACCAGTTGAGTTAAATAAATTGAAAGAGCAACTTCAAGAACTCCTTGAAAAAGGGTTTATTAGGCCTAGTGTGTCACCTTGGGGTGCACCGGTTCTGTTTGTGAAAAAGAAAGATGGTACTATACGGATGTACATTGATTATAGGCAGTTGAACAAAGTTACAATCAAGAATAAATATCCATTGCCGCGTATTGATGATTTATTTTACCATCTTCGGGGAGTGAGGGTGTTCTCCAAAATTGATTTGAGGTCTGGGTATCACCAGTTGAAAATTCAGGATTCAGATATTCTAAAGACGGCATTCAGGACTCGTTATGGCCACTATGAATTTCTTGTGATGTCTTTTGGGCTAACCAATGCCCCAGCAGCATTTATGCATTTGATGAATAGTGTATTTCAGCCATATCTTGATTTATTTGTCGTGGTACTCATTGATGATATTTTGGTGTACTCACGTAGCCAGGAGGAGCATGCACAACACTTGGATATTGTATTACAGAGGCTGAGAGAGGAGAAACGTTATGCCAAATTTTCTAAGTGTGAGTTCTGGCTTAATTCGGTGGCATTCTTGGGACATATAGTGTCCAGTAAAGGTATTAAGGTGGATCCAAAGAAAATAGAGGCAGTTTAGAATTGGCCCAGACCATCCTCAGTTACTGAGATTCGGAGTTTTTTCGGCTTGGCCGGTTATTATCGTCGTTTCGTGGAGGGTTTCTCATCTATTGCTTCACCTATGACTAAATTGACCCAGAAAGGTGCTCCGTTCAGGTGGTCGGATGAATGTGAAGAGAGCTTTTAGAAGCTCAAGACAACTTTGACTACAGCTCCAGTATTGGTGTTGCCTACAGGTTTAGAGTCTTATACTGTGTATTGTGATGCGTCGCGGATTGGTCTCGGCGCAGTACTTATGCAAGATGGTAGGGTGATTGCCTATGCGTCCAGACAATTAAAGTTACATGAGAAGAATTATCCAGTCCACGATCTTGAGTTAGTAGCTATTGTTCATGCCTTGAAACTTTGGCGGCATTACTTGTACGGTGTCCAGTGTGAGGTATATACCGATCATCAGAGTCTACAACATTTGTTTAAATAGAAGGATCTTAACTTGCGGCAGCGAAGGTGGTTGGAGTTGCTTAAGGATTATGATATCACCATTCTCTATTATCCCAGAAAGGCCAATGTGGTGGCCAATGCCTTGAGTCATAAGGCAGAGAGTTTGGGCAGCTTAGCATACTTACCGGTAGAAGAGAGGCCTTTAGCCTTGGAGGTTCAGGCCTTAACTAATCAGTTTGTTAGATTGGATGTTTCCGAGCCGAATCGAGTTTTGGCCTGTGTAGTTTCTCGGTCTTCTTTATATGATCGTATCAGAGAGTGCCAGTATGATGATCCACATCTGCTTGTCCTTAAGAACACGGTTCAGCACGGTGATGCCAAGGAAGTCACTATTGGAGATGACGGTGTATTACGGATACAGGGCAGGCTATGTGTACCTAATGTAGATGGTTTGCGTGAACTGATTCTCCAGGAAGGTCACAGTTCATGGTACTCTATTCATCCAGGTGCTGCGAAGATGTATAAGGATTTGAGACAGCCCTATTGGTGGAGGCGTATGAAGAAAGATATAGTTGGGTTTGTATCTGAGTGTTTAAATTGTCAATAGGTAAAGTACGAGCACCGGAGACCGGGCGGATTGCTACAAAGACTTGAAATTCTGGAGTGGAAGTGGGAGCGTATTACCATGGACTTCGTAGTTGGACTCCCACGAACTTTGAGAAAGTTTGATGCTGTTTGGGTGATAGTAGATCGGTTGACCAAGTCCGCACATTTTATTCCAGTCGGTACTAAATATTCTTCAGAGCAGTTGGCTGGGATTTATATTCGCGAGATTGTTCGCGTACACGGTGTGCCGGTGTCTATTATTTTAGATCGGGGTATGCAGTTTACCTTATAGTTTTGGAGGGCAGTGCAACGAGAATTCAGCACACAAGTTCAGTTAAGTACATCATTTCACCCTCAGACGGACGGACAGTCCGAGCGCACTATTCAAATATTGGAGGATATGCTACGCGCTGGTGTCATTGACTTTGGGGGTTCATGGGATCAATTTATGCCACTCGCAGAGTTTGCTTACAATAATAGCTAACAGTCAAGCATTCAGATGGCTCCGTATGAAGCTTTATATGGGAGACGGTGTCGGTCTCCGATGGGTTGGTTTGAGCCATGTGAGGTTAGACTATTGGGTACTGACTTGGTTCAGGATGCTTTAGAGAAGGTCAAAGTGATTCAGGAACGGCTTCGCACGGCACAGTCTAGACAGAAGAGTTATGCCAACAGAAAGGTTCATGATGTTGTTCACATGGTTGGGGAGAAAGTTCTGCTCAAGATTTCACCCATGAAGGGTGTGTTGAGGTTCGGGAAAAATGGGAAGTTTAGCCCTCGGTATATTGGGCCTTTTGAGATACTTAATAAAATTGGGGAGGTGGCTTATGAACTTGCTTTGCCACCTAGTCTATCAGGTGTTCATCCAGTGTTCCATGTATCCATGCTCTGAAAGTATGTCAGGGATCCGTCTCAAATTCTGGATTTCAGTACAGTACAGCTGAACGGTAATTTGACTTATGATGTGGAGCCGGTGGCTATTTTGGACCGGTAGGTTCGAAAGCTGAGGTCAAAGAACATAGCATCAGTGAAGGTGCAGTGGAGAGGCCAGCCAGTCGGAGAAGCTACTTGGGAGACTGAGCAGGAGATGCGAAACAAATATCCACACTTATTTGAGACTCCAGGTATTATTCTAAAACCCGTTCGAGGACGAACGTTTCTTTAAGAGGGGGAGAATGTAACGACCCGACCAGTTATTTTGAATAGTATAACCCCGTTCCCCCATTTACTGCTCAAATTATGTCTTGCAATTGATTTATGACTTATCGGGTCAGTTGGTTTGGGTGCAGAAGGAATTCGGAATAAAATAAGACACTTAATCTCATAATTAAAAATTTAAGTTAGAAAAATGGACCGGATATGGACCTATGTGTAAGCGACCTCAGATTTGAATTTTGATGATTCCAATAGCTCCGTATGGTGATTTTGGTCTTAGGAGCGTGTCCGAAATATTATTTGGAGGTCAATAGAGAAATTAGGCTTGAAATGCCGAAAGTTAAATTTTTGAAAAGTTTGACCGGGGGGTTGACTTTTTAATATCTGGGTCGAAATCCGATTTTGAAAATTTCAATCCGTTATGTCATTTATAACTTGTGTGCAAAATTTGAGGTCAATTGGACGTGATTTGATAGGTTCCGAAGTCGTTTGTAGAAATTGGAAATTTCAAAGTTCATTAGGCGTAAATCTATGTGTGATTCATGTTTTAGTGTTGCTGGATGTGATTTGAAGGCTCGACTAAATTCGTATGATGTTTTAGGACTTGTTGGTATATTTGGTTGAGGTTCCAGGGGCCTCGGGTGAGTCTCAGATGGTTAACGGATCAAATTCAGACTTAGAAGAAATAGCTGAAGTTTCTGCCCTCTACTGCAATCGCACCTGCGAAAATTCCATCGCAGGTGCGAGCTCGTAGAAACGAGTCTGGCAAGCGCAGATGCGCAAATGGACTGTGGGGCAGTGGTCGCAGGTGCGAGGGAAATTCCACACCTGTGTGAGCGCAGATGCGGAGGGATGCACGCAGAAGCGGCTTGCGCAGGAGCGCGAATAGGCGCGCAGATGCGGGCAAAGGCGCAAATGCGGGAGTCTTTTGGCACATGCCGTTGGCATAGAAGCGGCCAAGTTGCCGCAGGTGCGAAAACCTCTGGGCAGTATAAAAACAGAGGGGTTCCAAGCTTTTGCCATTTTTGGGCATTTCAAGCTCGGGTTGGGCGAGTTTGAGCAAGGTTCTCATGGGAAAACTTGAGGTATGTCCCTTGTGATCATTTTTATTCCATAATATTGAATTATCATCGAATAATCCGACTAGATTACATGAGTTTGAGGTATAAATCGGGGGTTTTGAACATAGGGATTTGAAATAAGATTTGATAATTTGGAGGTCGAGTTGATGTCGGATTTTGATAAAATTAGTATGGTTAGACTCGTGGTGGAATGAACTTTCGGATTTGGTAAATTTTGTCGGGTTCCGATACGTGGGCCCCACAGGCGATTTTTGAGCTAATTTTTGAATTCTTATGGAAAATCATTATTTTCGTATGGAATTAATTCCAATGAATGTTATTGATTGAAACGAATTATTTATGACCAGATTCGAGGCGTTTGGAGACCAATTCACGAGGAAAGGACATTGCAGAATAAGAATTTCACGGCTTGAAGTAAGTAACAGTTTTAAATCTGGTCCTGAGGGTATGAAATCTCGGATTTTGTTATCATGCGATTATTTTGGAGGTGACGCACATGCTATGTGATGGGCGTGTGGGCGTGCACCGAAGGGATTGTGACTTGGTCCGTCCCGAGAAACTGTAAAGTTGAATAATATGTTGTTAGCTATATGCTTTCCATGTGTTGATAAAATTTGACTGTAAATCAAGTTAGAAATCATACTTAGGCTATATGATAGTACTGTTGGGATCCACATAGGTCGGGTACTTGTTGAATTGCCTACTAAATGCTATATTTACTCAGTCTCAGATTTTACTTGCACATTTTATCTCAGTCTCTGTTATTATTATTGATACATCATATCATTGTTGTTTGGGCTGATTTCATGATTATTGAGAGCCCGAGAGACTAGAGAGATTTATGACTGAGGGAGGCCGAAGGCCTGATTGTGAGGATATTTTATGGATTGGGGCTGCCCGCCTGCAGCATGCCTTATTGGCTTATTATTACACGTGAGTTGGCCGTGCAGCACGTAAGTTAGCCATGCGGATCCAGATATTTATATTATTTTACGTGAGTTGTCCGTGCAGCATGTGAGTTGTCTGTGCTTATAGCGCTTGGGCTGTAAGAGCCCCTCATGAGTCTGTACACCCCCAGTGAGCGCGGGTACTCATTGAGAGTGAGTGATGAGGGCTGGGAGCCCAGTAAGTGATTGTTGTCATAAGAGGTTGTACTTGATTTCCATTTGTTATTACACTTAGTTGCTATCTTTCATTATTGTGAAATCTCTGAAAGATTGTTGATATACGGATTACACGAACAGAAACTGTATAAAAATTGATTTGACATTAAACTGCCATATTTGATAGCATGTCTATTCTTTTGCCGAAATTACTGGAAATGAACCATAATTGTGTAGCTCGTTACTATCTTCAGTTCCTTATTTATTATTATTACTTGTTGAGTTGGTTGTACTCATACTACACCCTGCACTTCGTGTGCAGATCCAGGTGTTTTCGGACATAGCGGATGTTGATCCTTTCCCGTGGTTGATTTTCAGGAGATTCTGAGGCAGTTGTCGTGTCCCGCAGATCTTGTCTCTCCTTCTCTATCTCTTTATTCACTGTATTTGGTCTCAGACTATTATAGACTATATTTTCAGACTTGTATTCATATTAGATGCTCAGGTACTCAGTGACACCAGGTTTTGGAGAGTGTTTGTATTGTATTTAAATATTATATTTTCAATCTTGAGAGACATTATAATTTATTGAGATTTTCGGCTTGCCTAGTATTGAGATAGGCGTCATCACGACGGGTGAGATTTTTGGTCGTGACAAGAATCTATGTTAATTTTTTTAGGTAAAGAATCTATGTATGTTCTGCCAATAAAAGTTCAAACATATTTCATTATTTTAGACATAATATTTATTTTTTTCTTTCAAATATTATTCTTGCACTTTTTGACAATTGTTTCCAATATAAAGAGCATTGTTATATATTTAAATTTCTTTTTACTTGAAAAGTTTTTTTTAATTCCTAAAATTTCGTAAGATTGGAAAATAATAGGAGAGTACTACTTTTCTAGATAAACCAAGAATGAAATTTTAGCAAACATGAGCAATCTTCCTAAATACTATTGCCTGGATTTTCTAGAACATGAAAGGAGATGATAATTTTGTCACGAATCAAAATCCAGTATAGGTCGTGATGGCGCCTAACACCGCCGTCCGGCAAGCCAACAATGATTGATCAACTTGATTTCTCATTCTAGTACTTTAAAATCATAATATTTACTAATTAAATAGCATGGAGTAGAATTTAAACGAACTACAATAATGGACAACCCGTAGGAACTCCCAAAATTCGGTGTCACAAGTACGTGAGCATTTTTCTAAGGAGTACAATAATAATACAACATCTGTCCCGAATGTAATAAGACAAAATAAAATAAATAGTACAATGGAGACTCGGTGGTCTGCGATACGTAGCTTGGAGTGCAGCTCGCGTGAAGTCCCCTCAACAGGTGTGCCTACGCGCAAAGTGATCATCAATGAACCTGTCAGATCCTGCACATTTAGTGTAAAAGTGCAGCATGAATACGTAAATCGAGTATCCAGTAAGTATCTAGTCTAACCCCGGAGAAGTAGTGACGAGGGGTCGACATCGACACTTACTAAAGGTCCAATTAAAGCCATATAATAAAACATAAGTAGATATGAGGCATGCGGCAATGATGTGGTAAATCTGTAAGTTACATAACCTTCCAATTACTTCTATTAAAGCAAGAATTTCTGAATCCTGTATTCTACATTAACAACTTAGAAAATGTCAAGTGTCATTATCGAATAAATAAGGAATACCATACATATGCCGGGCATCAATGGAGATATTAGCTCGTGAATATTCGAACTACTAGAGATATAATGCACGATTCTGCCGAGGTCATTCGGCCCGATCCGAAATAATGTGTACACTACCAAGGGTCATGCGGCATGAACCATAGATGCATCTACATACTGCCGAGGTGTTCGGACTGCTCCACAAGAAAAAGGAAGAAATTTACCGAATTACGAGACGCATGTTTATGATACAGTACATGAGCATATAACGAATATAATCTCTATGCTTCTCAAATAACTCGGCCACAACTCAAAGTGTTAGGGCTCGGCCTATTATACATACATTTATTTTCTAAATCAAATGCAGTTATAACTTTAATTAATCAAGACTGCAGAATGAGTTCAACTAATTCTAATATTATAGGATGAGATCCTAAGTCTACCCAAACATAAACATGCTTTAGCTACGTACGAACTCTCGTCACCTCGTGCGTACATAGCACCCACAACTAGTTGTACATAAAAATAATTATCACCTACGGGGAGTAGTTTCCCCCCTCACAAGGTTAGACAGGAGACTTAGCTCGCTCCGAAGTTCCATAACCAGCTCCAAAGCCTCTCTAACACATTGAACCAAAGCCCGTCGATCCAAAACTATTCAAACAGTGTGCAACCCAATTAAAATGTATTCTAATACCCATAATTAATCAATTTAAACAATTCTCAACTCCGCTCGAAAAGTCGATAAAGACAACCCTCGGGCCCACGTTCCCCGATTTCAAAAATATTTGAAGATAAACCTTACCCATAACACCACGAACTCAAATATATAATTTATCCCTAATCCCATGCCCAATTTTGTGGTCAAAATCCAAAAATATCAATTTTTTAGCTTTTTTACCAAAAATCCCAATTTCTACAAATTCACATGCTTAAATCTGTATGTAAACCATGGATTTAACTTACAATGTGCAGAAAAAGCACTTACCCCATAATAGTGGATGAAAATGGCACTCCAAAAGTGCTCCAAAATCGGTTCCCATGGACGAAATAAAGTGAAATTGAGCCAAACCCTCATTTTAAAGAAACACACTTCCCAGCATGTCCTTTGCACCTGTGGTCCAATAGCCGCTCCTGCGGCTCCGCACCTGCGGAAAATCCATTGCAGGTGCGGCTCTAACTCTACTCAGCAGCCTCCGCTTTTGCGGCCCAAATATCCCTTATGCGCTTCCGCTTCTGCGGACAACAAGCGCTTCTGCGCTCACGCACCTGCATGCCAAAGTCCACTCCTGCGCCCCCAGGCCTTCTTGGCCAATTCTGCTTCTGCGATCTCCCCTCCGCATCTGCGGCTTCACATGTGCGGACATTTCCTCGCACCTATGCTACTACCCAGCTCGCCCAGAACCACTTCTGCAACACTCTTGGCCGCTTCTGTGGCTCCACACCTGCGGCCAAAACCTCGCAGGTGCAGTTACACCAGATTCCAGCTGCTTCAGCTTTTCTCCCAAGTCCAAATTCGATCCGTTTTCAATCCAATTCGCACCCGAGGCCCCCGGGACCCCGTCCAAACATACCAACACATCCCAAAGTACAATACGAACTTAGTCGAATCCTTAAACCATGTCAAACAATATCAGAATTATGAATCGCGCCTCGAATCAAACTTATAAATTTCCAAATTCTAGATCTTGTGCCGAAACGTATCAAATCAATGCAGAATGACTTCAAATTTAACACACGAATCCTAAATGACATAACTAAACTATTCCAAGGCTCGAAATCCCAAACGGACATCGATAATATTAAAATCCACTTCCAGTCAAACTTAAGAATTTCTTAAACTTTTAAAATATCAACCTTCCATAATAAGCGCCGAAATATTCCCGGGTGATCCGATACTTATCCCAAACATACGCCCAAGTCTGAAATTATCATACGAACCTATTGGAAACTTAAAATCCTGATACCTAGGTCATTTACTCAAAAGTTAAATCTTAGTCAATTCTTCCAACTTAAAGCTTCCAAAATTAGCATTTTCCTTCCAAGTCGATCCTGAACTTCCCAAAATTCTATTCCGACCACAAGTACAAGTCATAATACCTGAAGGGAAGCTACTCAAGGCCTCAAACTGCCAAACGATGCGCTAGAGCTTAAAACGACCGGTCGGGTCATTACATTCTCCCCCACTTAAACATACGTTCTTCCTCTAACGTGCTAGGGGACTGCTCTGGAGTTGTCCAAAATCACTGTTTAACACCTCGTGCACCTACCCATTCCCACACAATCCAGTTGGACACATTAGCTCGAGTCAACTGAAGATCCTCCCTTTTATTTAGTCAATAAGCCTTAGAACCAGATTCCAACCTCCGAATTTCTCTACAAGACCCGATTCTAATGTACGAACACCGTACCAATCACCACACACTACACCAAAACATGATCATGCACCTATGCCGAAATCACGTCATGCACCACATAAGTCAGTTTCCAATAATAACATCCCCCGACCACAATGACTGTAATTTCACGAATCTGATGCCCACAACGCACCTCATAACATAGGTAAGTTCTGTTCCAACTCTCGCAATACTGCCATGAAAAAAGAGACATGTACAAACTCATACCCACCTGCCGAATCAATAGTTCATGGAGTCTCTCCTCCTGACAAGAACCATTACCTCATCCCGAACTAAATAACAATATTTTCTCTTTAATGTACCTTATATAAATATGATTGCACTAATTTCAGGTCCAATAATCTCATCTCACCCTGTACAAGCTGCTCGGGCAATAAGCCACCTCAAACACTTACTCAGATCTCATATGGCGCCATCAATACGCTGACAAGTTACAACTCGAATATGACACATAAGGAGGAACGAACTCTAAAAAAGAATTACCCAGCCCGCGTAACGAATAAAACGGCCAAACAAATGTTATGAACCCTTCTCATAGGATGAGAAGCAAAATATGCAGGAATAGATATAGGAAACCGTTGCGGCGTGCAATCCGATCCAAACATGATACTGTTGCGGCGTACAACCCGATCCAAGTAACGTACCTGTGGCGGCGTGCCACCCAATCCACTCATAACCATAAATAAGGACATACCCATCAAGACAAAATGCTTCTACCTATGGAATACTGAATATCGGCCACAAGCACGCCAAGTGAAAAATACAACTCTGGGGAGACGGATAGCGCCATATGCCTCAAAACCCAAGCACGACTAAGGTGCGATAAATGACTTGCATTTCGAGAGCCATCCTGCTCATATGACACCACAAGCTACATGGGATCTCAACACATGTGCAAATAATCAAGTCGTCTCAATCCATCACAACCCCCACAGTTCACAACCAAAGGAATAGAGTGCCTTCCGGCATAAACTCACATTAACGATAGCACCAAAAATCTCTGTACTTGGCTTCGATCTTTAACAATCAAGTGACTAGCATGTCACACTCATACAATTTCCCCGTGTGGTACGCTCCCATGACCTTCCGCCCAGGTAGCCAAGTCTGCACATCCATACCACCAACTGTAAAAATTCTATAAAACTATTCAAGAATCCGTAAATCAATACACAATGCTCCTTCCACAGAACACCATTCCCAGGCGACACTAGGATAATCTCAGCTTAATCTAAACATCTAATTCTTCCCGGCTCATCCGAGCACGTGACATTCTTGTCAACACCGAATTGCAACCTTGGTCCTCAACTTTCAAATTCCCATGCCGCTCACTGCACCTATCATGCTGCTATACGAGAATACACTAATTCATCATAACCCCTGAACTACCAGTAGAATAACACTTTATTGGCTAGAAACCTTACACTTAGCTCATTTCCAAAGAGCCCATGCAACACGCAACTGAATTCCCAAACCGTAGAAAATACAACCTCAAGTTGTGGTCTAAACCGTCATAACTCTTCCTGAATTCATTTACACAACAAAGCCATTGGAATCAAATACTTCCCAAATCAATCAGGTCATGGTGGATGTCAAGCCCGCGCGTACAACCACAAACTACATGTATAACTTCACATACCGAAGGAACTGATCATTGCCACAATCATGCCGATTTAACCATTCCTAGCCGACCCAACCTCTTTTAATGTACTCTTGACATGTCTTTACTTTTGGGACTATGAGGCGGTACCTTGGGAGTGATCATGTTATTTATTATCCAGATATTGATACTATAGCACGTGAGTTATCAGTGTGCACGAGTCATCCATGCAGATAAAGATATTGGTACTATGACACGTGAGTTATCCGTGCAGATTATAGCACCTGGGTTAAAGGAGTCCCTCCGAAGTCTACTCCCCACACAGTGAGTGCAATTGATATTTTATTTTTTGGTATGGATTTTCCCTGGCATGGACCTTGCCTAATTATCTATATTGAGGGATGGATCTTCTCTGGGCTGGATTGGCCTTATACAGTACTGAGTGACTGACTGTCAGTGATATATGTTTGGGGATGGATCCTCCCTGGGTTGGATTGGCCATATACAATACTGAGTGATTGAGTATTCTGAGAATTTGAGTAAATGAGTTCATCATTGAGATGCATAGCATTTGACATGCGTACTTGAGATATAGGCTAAGATATGCATTTCCTCTTGCTACCCGATTTTGGTGACATTCATGATTTCATCTGTATATGGACGTGTAGGCATAAAGATGAATTTACCTCATGTTATCTGGAAAATGAAATATCTTATTTATTTTTGAAAGGTTTTTGGAAAGAAAATCACGGTTTACAAACTTACTCATATTTTGAGGTTTTCGATGAAAGATCTACGATTTACTGTTATACTTGAAAAATATGCCTATTTTTCGTAACTGTGAACTAGTTGAGTTATTTTTTGTACTATCTTTATTATACTATTATGAACTATTGCTGGTTAATGGAGTGGACTCTGACCATTGTTCCAGCTCGTTACTACTTTCAACCTAAGGTTAGGTTTGTTACTTATTGAGTACATGGGGTTGGTTGTACTCATACTACTATACTTCTGCACCTTACATGCAGAGTTTGAATGTTGATGATGTTCTATATGGTGGGAGCTAGTATTGAAGATGTACCTGCGATCCAGTCACAGTTGCCTCTTATTCTAGGTAGCTTTAGAATTTTTTTAAATCTGTTCATGTATATTTCATGTTGATGACGCATTTTTATTTCACACCAGTTTTTTAAATTCTAATCTTAGAAGCTTATGATTTGACTACCTGTCCTTGGAAAGTGTATTAGAGTCAGTTAAATATTAATTCAATCGGATTTTTGTTATTTGGATTACTTAGCGGGTGAGGTTAGGTGCCATCACGGCTAGTCGGATTTTGGGTCGTGACAAGTTGGTATCAAGCTCTAGGTTCATAGGTTCTAGAAGTCATGAGCAAGTGTCTAGTAGAGTCTTGCGGATTGGTATGATGACGTCCATACTTATCTTCGGGAGGCTACAAGGCATTTAGGATAATTTTCCATCTTTCTTTTTTTATCGTGCAGAATTATTTCACCTTGAAACATAACTCTTTGAATTTCTTCCACGCATTCATGTGTGCATGTGAGCGCTCAGTATCAGCTGTGCATTGCCGACTTGTGATTCCATGAACGAGGTTCGAGATGGGTATTCTGTGTTTTGTTGATGGGTCAACCTAGAAGACTTGAGGCCAGGTTTAGACCGCAGCTTAGACTCGGTAGTTTCAGTTGTGAGAACTTGTTCATTTTGACTCGTATGTCCGGTAGTGTCCCTATGAGTGGATTTTATGGGTCGATGAGTGGTGGAATGACTATATGATGTGACTGCGGGATATGTCCAGATGGTTTGATTATGACGAGAATAGTTTACTTGAGACGTAAAAGGGACTATTGGGTGTTAGATTTCTATCTTGATGTGACGTATAGTATCGAGTTATGAGTGTGCTGGAAGATTTTTTATGTTGTTTAATTGTGAAACGAAGTAGATTTTCATGTCTTGTTAATGGGTTTGAACTTGGGGAGATTAAGTGATTGCATAGTAATTGTGGCTGCAGAAGGGCGTATCAAGATGCCAATTTTAGGCTAAGCAAGTGGGTTATCTCATGCGGAGTAATTTACAAATGTGTGATCCTTACAATGTTGTATGGAGAATTTATTTTTACAAGCATGTTCTATGTGTTGAGATTTGAATTTGAAATGGTCAAGGAAGTCGACCTGACCGTCACGAGAATGAAGGTGAGCTTAGTAGATGATTTGAGGTATTTTATGGTTTGTGTTACCTGAGCTTGTGAAGCATTTTCGTTGAATTGACTACGGGATTATGACAGTAGTAGTGTATGGGTATGATGAGTTATCAGATGTTTTGTTTATGTGGCTTTGAGCCAAGTGGGGGAGTCTTCTATCTACGATTTGATTGCACGCTTATGTGTTGTATTGGTTTTGGTTTGAGGCATACTTGTGGATTAGTTATGACTTGCAGAGGTTGAGATGGAGGATGAGTCGAGTAAGAAAATTCCTGGATACAGGTTATATTGCACTTTATGAGTATATGAAAATCATGAGAGGAGTGAGTTGTTATTTGCGAAGTATGTAGCACGCACGGAGTATGAGCGTGATCGGTGGTGTTAAGGCAGGTTTACTTCGTTGAGTGTTGTTGTGCTAATTGGGCACGTGTCTTTTGGCCCGTTTGGGAAGTGCAATTTAGATTTGAGCAAAGTGGGTGACTCTCGAGAAGGTTCTAATGGGTTTGAGATTCATATATAGCAATTAAGAATTGTTCCGGACTTGTGTGTGGATAGAATATGAGATTTGCATTTGATGGTGCCGGGACTTGCGGTAATTCTGTATGAATATGGATTGTACATTCTGGTATAACAAAGATAAAAGGAAAAATTTTAAATTCATATAAGGTATTTTTAGAGTGGGTGTTTCGGTTGTGGTATTTATGGGGGTAATTATGACGTGGTTAGACTTCACAAATGTTTTAGTGGCCATATTCTTGGTTTTTGTGACCTGCGTGGCTTGGTCGAGTTAGAGGGATTCAGTTATGATAGCTTGATTATGTGCAAATAGATTTCAAAGTATTCTTGATGGTTTCTATCATGGTTTGAACTAGATATTTTCTACCGGTGTGGGAAACGTGTTGTGCATGGGGATTTCCTCCTGGAAGGATGCAAGACAAAGGTTTCTAACTGACCGGTTATGTAATTTGCTGGTTACCCAGAGTTGATAATGAGATTCTTGTATTTGTCACATTATGGCATGATAGATATGGTGTGTTGTGCTGGATTAAGATTTACATGTACAAGGTGGTAGTTAATTCTTGAAAGGAAGGTCTCGAATTGTGAACATAATGGTTAGTTTTAGATAGTTAGATGAATGTTATAACTTCTCGGTAATCCCTTAAAAGGGTGCGTATTTCAGAAGGCACATTATGTTTCGACTTACGGATGTTTATCGGTATTGCGTGTCACGATCCAAAATCCCACCATAGGCATCGTAATGACACCTAGTTTCTAAGACTTGGTAAGTCAATTTCCATTATTTTTTGAAGCCATTGTTTTTTTAAAATAAGTAATCAAAACTAACAGCGGAACAGATATGAATATACCATCTCCCAAGACTGGTAGTACTGAGTCACGAACTCTAACTGAATACATGGAATGATCACGAGAATCGAATATACAGTACTGTTTGATTACAAATTAACAGTACAATGAAATGAAAAGACTCCAAGGGACTGCGACGACCAAGCAGCTCTACCTTGAATCTTCACGATCCCTCTTTAACTCTGCTCAAGTCTGATATCTCCAATACCTGGCTCTGCACAAAAATGTGCAGAAGTGTAGTATGAGTACACCACGGTCGGTACCCAGTAAGTATCAAGACTAACCTCATTGGAGTAGAGACGAGGTACAGTCAAGACACTCACTAGTCTAATAATCTGTACAATATAGCATGCAAAAATAATAGAAAACAAATAGCAGTAATAGCAGCATCAATCAACTAGTGATTTAAACAACAAGGTAACAGGAACACCATAAACATTGCTCAAACGAGTAATAAACACATGTACAACCAATTAATCAGGTCCTTCAGAATATACATCTTTTATCTAAGTTATTCAATAAAAATCTCTAGAATATAATTCTTTTCAATAAATATATTTCTGAATATAATTCTTTCAAGTAAATACCTTTCGAATATAATTCTTTCAAGTAAATATCTTTATAATATAATTATTTCAAATAAATATCTTTCTAATATAATTCTTTCGAATAAGCACTTGCTTAGTCTTTTTCTAGCTTGATTGCGAAGCATGGTTTGGAAAGGTCAGCTGATAAATATCTTTCAAATATACTTCTCTCAAGTAAATATTTTTATAATATAATTTTTTCAAATAAATATCTTTCTAATATAATTCTTTCGAATAAAAGTCATCATATGACGCCTCATTTAACTTTCCTGTCGTGAGGAATACATTTAACATATCACATCAAATGGCACGGCAATACCTTCATGCACTTAGTTGATTCTCATCCAATATATATATATATATATATATATATATATATATATATATTTAATTCAAATCAATTGACACGGCAACACCCTTCGTGCATTTATATCTTCCTCACTGTGCATACATATAATAGTACCAACTAGATGGGAGAAAGGCTAATAACAATAAAAGAAATAAAGTGGAGGCACACATGAAGCAACAACGACTACAAGTCACACAAAAAACATAGGTGCGCAATAACATCTCAAGATAAAGGCATGAATGTATACACAACAAAACGATATCACAATATAATGTATGTCTCTCGTCCTTGCCTGCACGGAAACACCCTTCATGCCATGAATATATGATAACATAAAAATAATTGCATGGCATCACCCTTCGTGCATTTACTCTCATCCTCACCTGATAATATAAATTAAATAGCATGGCATCACCCTTCGTGCTTTACACTCTCAATGGCACGGCAACACCCTTCTTGCTTTACACTCTCAAATGGCATGGCATCACCCATCGTGCTTTACACTCTCAAATGGCACGGCATCACCCTTCGTGCTTTACACTCTTCCTTACCAAGCACATGTATATCATTAACAAGCAAGGTAGGAAGCATAAATAACATCAAGGAGAGTGTTTAAACAACAACACAATACAACAATTCATATCACAATTTCCACTGACCACAACCAAATTCCAAATATGTAACAGAATTAATAAATTTGACAACAAATAGCCCAAGGCTCCACACAACGTATAATAAACCTCAAAACAATCAACAGAGGTGAAAAATACTCAGTATAGGGCAACGCTTTCATTAATCCAAATTCTTGATAATTATATTAACTCCTCAATTTAAACTTATTAATAAATATTTGCAGATAAAGGTTCCATCATGGATTTAATTCCAAGAAATATCAAATCAATAAATACATGGAATTCACGTAAAATTCAAGTGACAATAACACTAAATATATTATATAAAATACAAATTTGACAAATAAGGAACGAGGCGTGATAATTCAAGGATTTACTAATGCCAACAATTATCTAATTTAATACATAAGAATGCCTAAAACTTTAAACCAAGAAAATTTGCACATATAAGCCCGAGTACGTACTCGTCACCTCGCGTACTCGGCTTTTCACATTTTACAAATGCCACATAAGACTCGATGCCTAAGGGGTAGTTCCCCCACTCGATGTTAAGCAAGACACTTACCTTTTTGAAGTTATGTCGATATTCCAAAATCGCATTATTTCTTTAATTGACCTCCAGATCGCCCAAATCTATCCAAATTAATTGTATAACTTCATTAAAATTCATCGAAAACAATTTCGGATAATAATACGTCGACTTAAAAATTTATTCCAAAAAGTCAACACGGGGCTCGCCCCTCGGAACCCGACATAATTTTCATGAAATCCGAACACCCATTCCGAAACGAGTTCAACCATATCAATTTTATCAAATTCCGATAATAACTCGACCTCCAAATCTTAAATTTTCGTTTTTGAAAGATTTTGCAAAAATCTTGATTTCTTCCATTTAAATCCGAAATAAATAATGCATATAACCATATAATCATGAAGTATAATCACTTTAGGATATAGAACACTTACCCCAATCTATATGGTGAAAATTGCCTCAAACATCGCTTCAATCTGAGCTCTATAGCTCCAGATATGTTAAAAATGGCTGAAATCTCGAAATATAGCTACTGCCCAGGTATTTACTCTTCGCGATTGCAGAAAATGCTTCGCGATCGTGAAGCACAAAATTTTTCAGCCACAAAATTGCTCTTTGCGATTGCGGAAAACCAATCGCGATTGTGAAGAACAAACTCCCCAACTCTTCCGGACAGCCTCTAGTATAATGGTCATAACTCTTTGTACAAAACTCCGAATCATAAATGGTTTAACTTTCTGAAACTAGATTCCATGGATAACTTTCATTTGTTGCTCATCTCCCAATTCCTTATATATTTCGAGATATAAACTTCCAAAGTCAGTCCTATGCAACAGAGATTTCCAAACTCTTTGTGGACAACCTATAGTATATCTACTATAACATTTTGTACACAACTCCAAATGACATATGGTTTACTTTTCTGAAAACTAGACACAAGGAGCTACAATTTTATTTTTGGATCATCTCTAAATTCTTTATAGATTGCGAGATATAAGCTTCCAAAATCGGGTCAGTACAGCAGATAATTTCCTCTACGCGATCGCAAAAGGCCTTCCGCGATCGCGATTCACTGGCCATTTTCCCCCATTTTGTGCTTCGCGATCGCGGCCAATTCTACGCGATCGCATAGCACACTGCTGTAGCCAAAAACCAGCAGCTAAAAATGGCATAGAAATGGTCTGAAACCACCCCGAAACTCACCCGAGCCTCTCGGGACCCCGTCCAATCACACCATCCAGTCCCATAATATAACACGGACCTGCTTGAGGCCTCAAATCACATCGAACAACATCAAAACGACGAAACACCTCAAAGCAAAATCTATGAACTTTGAACTTTCAAATTCTATATCTTGTGCCGAAACACATCAAATCAATTCGGAATGACTTCAAATTTTGCATACAAGTCATAATTGACATAACGAAGTTATTCAAATTTCCAGAATCGGATTCCGATCCCGATATTAAAAAGTCAACCCCCCAGTCAAACTTTTCACAAATTCGACTTTTGCCATTGCAAGCTTAATTCTATTACGGACCTCCAAATAATTTTCCGGACACACTCCTAAGTCCAAAATTACCCAACGGAGCTAACGGAATCGACAAAACTCTATTCCGGAGTCGTCTTCACACATTTCTAATTATGATCAAAATCCTAAGACTTAAGCTTCCGTTTTAGGGACCAAGTATCCCAAATTACCCCGAATCATCTGGTAACTGAATTCAACCGCGCACGCAAGTCAATACACATAATATGAAGCTACTCAAGACCTTAACTCGTTGAACGGGGCGTTAATTCTTAAAATGATATGTCGGGTCATTACATTGCGGTACTCACCTGGTTGATAGACTGTTGACATTCCAATTATTGCTATATGTCACAGAAGAATTATGGAAGTATTCCTCGTGGAATGATCGTGCATGAAAGATGTGCTAGTCATTCGAGTGCTGGAGTTGGGATCATTTACGGTGATTCATGTGTTCTATGAATTTGGAGACTGGGAGTTCTCAGAAGCATATTGTTTCAGGGTTGTGGCCTGTTTGAGGTGAGTACTTTATCTAAACTCAGTGGAGGCACTAGTTGCATTAATTATTTGTGATAGCTACGCGCTATAAGTGTGTATATATGTGAGGTTTGAGCCCATGTGCGAGAATCGGGGTAAGTATTGATACTCGAAAGAATGCTTAGGCTATGATATGCCTAAAGTTGACTGTTAAGCGTAAAGTTATAATAGTCCTCATATTCGTACCTTTGTTGAGAACTATCTAGGCTATACTTGAGGGTACAAAGAGGCTAATTCCCTGAATAAACTTGTTAGTTTCTTTTTCTGTGTTAGGCTTCTGATTTGAGTTGTGATGGAACACTTTGCACACTCCTACTCTATGGCGTGTTATTTATACCATTCCAGGAGCATAAGAGTCTTATTTCAATTATCATATACATGTGTACTTATTTGATTGCTCCTATACGATATGCTTGGACTGGAGGCATGTGACCATGTCGTGCGGTTGATGCTAATGTGAACTCTAGAAGAGCTGGTTACCGTTATTAGATTCATGTGTCTTGGTTCTACTATGTATGATGAGATCATAGCATTGTGGTTCTATGGTGCTTGTTAAACTTGCAAAACGGTTCTCTTATTTGAGATATTATCCATTTTGGGGTGCACAGATTTATGCAGTTTGTGACTTGAGTTATATTGGTGTGGCATATTTGTGAAATAGTGGTGTTTATAAAACAAATAAGGTCATTGGACATAGAATGAGTACTATCATATTTGATTACGGTATATTTGGTAGGATAATACCGAAAGTCGATTGAGAACGTGATTTTGGTTCTAGTTGGGGCGAGAGAGCTCCATGACTAGTTGATCTGATGAGTGGTTATGATTTTCTGCGTGTTTCTTTCATTATCAACACTGTACAAAGGTTTTGGAATGAGGTCTTGTTTGATATAGGGTTTAATACTAGTACCGGGTTGGTTTTGAGTAGTTACTGTGATTGGGAAGGGTGCTGTGAGTATGCGAGTTGTGTAGTAAGTTATGTGATCCTATCTGGGATTATGGTTATGGCTTGATACAGCTTGTTCAAACTTATACAGTGTGTAGATGTGAGGCTCGGGTCTTGTAAGAAATTTTGGATGTTGGGAAATTGGGTTCTATGTTTTACAGACTAAGGTTAAAGTAATGATCTTCAATTATGTTGTGTTTTCTGGCCTATATGGAATAGGGTGGCGTGGGATTACCCCCGGTATGTGCGTGGTAAGGTGGAATAGCAATTTGAAGGTTTAGGAATAACTCTTGGCACGTTTGAGGACGGACATATGTTTAAGTGGGGGAGAATGTAACGACGCGACTTGTCGTTTTGAACATTTACGCTCCTTTCAACTATTTGAAGTCTTGATTAACTTCATATGATGTATTATGATGTGTGTGAATTGTCAGTTTTGATGTTTCAGGTGTTTCGGGATTAGTTCGAAAGAATAAATTTCATGTTGGAAGCTTAAATGAAAAGGGTTGACCGGAGTTTGACCTTTGTGCAAATGACTTCGGAATGAAGTTTTGGTGATTCCAATAGCTCCGTATGGTAAATTTAGACTTAGGAGTGTGTTCGAATATTTATTTGGAAGTCAGTGGTTGATTTTGGCTTGAAATGACGAAAGTTGGAAATGGAAAGTTTCGCAGTTTGACTGAGAGTTGACTTTATTGATATCAGGGTCAGAATCCAGTTCTGGAAATTTTGATAGGTCCGTTATGTTATTTATAACTTGTGTGAAAACTTTGAGGTCAATCGAACTTGATTTGATACGTTTCGGCATCGAATGTAGAATTTGGAATTCGGAAGTTCATAAATTTTTAGGCTTGAATCGGAGCGTGATTCGTGATTTATAGGTTTGGAACCTCGAGGAAATTCTTGAATAAATCTTGTGTGAATGTGGTGTTTACCGAAATAATCTTGAGTCGGGCGAAATAGAAAACTCCTGTCACCAGCGCCTAGGGTAGCGTGGGGTGCTAGCCCTGGCGCTGGGATTTTTTGACGTTCTGGAAACAGTGCCACAGGCAGCGCTCCACGCCACATGTGGCGCTACAAACATTAAATCCCTATAAACGGGGGGTTTCGCCATTTTTGACAAAAACAGAGTTAGGGAGCTCGGTTCTGGCGATTTCAAAGGAAAACATCACAAATTGGACTGGGGTAAGTAATCTTAACTTGATTTGGTCATTCATAACTCTAACACTATTTTCTCCACCTATTTCGTAATTTGGGGGATGAGGCCAATTCACGAGGCAAAGGCATATTGGAATAAAGAATTGCACAGTTTGAGGTAAGTAACATTTCTAAACTTGGAGCTGAGGGTATAAACCCTGAAAATACATGTTATATGATTTGTTTAGGGGTGACGCACATGCTAGGTGACGGATGTGTGGGCGTGCACCGTAGAAACTGTGACGTAATTGATTCCGTGGAATTGTATTGTCATCATGTTTAGCTTAATGTCGCATGTTTACGTGTTTTAACTCTTACTTGCAATTTGTGCAACTTTCTTAGTTGAATTACCTGTTCTTGATTTCGTATTCCGTATTCAACTGTAGGACTCTTTGTTGTAAATTTGTCGTTCCATAGGTTATGACTGGTGTATTTACTTTTGGGACTACGAGGCGGTACCTGGGAAGCTCCCATGTTGCATATTTACTTTTGGGACTACGGGGAGGTACCTCGGGATCTCCCCTATTGCATATTTACTTTTAGTACTATAAGGCGCTACCTCGGGAGCTCCCCTATTGCATATTTACTTTTGGGACTACGAAGCGGTACCTCGGGAGCTCCCATGTTTCATATTTACATTTGGGACTACGAGACGGTACCTCAGGAGCGCCCTTGTTATTTATTATCTAGATATTGATAATATAGCACGTGAGTTGTCCGTGTGCACGAGTTGTCCGTGCAGATCCAGATATTGGTACTATGACACGTGTGTTGTCCGTGCGGATTATAACACTTGGTCTAAAGGAGCCCCTTTGGAGTATGCTCCCCACACAGTGAGCACAGTTGGTATTTTTTTTTTGGGGGATGGATTTTCCCTGGCATGGACCTTGCCTAAATATCTATATTGAGGGATGGATCTTCCCTGGGTTGGATTGGTCTTATACAGTACTGAGTGACTGACTGTCAGTAATATATGTTTGGGGATGGATCTTCTCTGGGTTGGATTGACCATATACAATACTGATTGATTGAGTATTCTCAGAATGTGAGTACATGAGTTCATCATTGAGATGCATTGCATTTGACATGCGTACTTGAGATATAGGCTTAAAGATGCATTTCCTCTTGCTATCAGATTTTGGTGACATTTATGATTTCATCTGTATATTGACATATAGGCATAGAGATGAATTTACCTCACGTTGCCTTGAAAATGAAACATCTTATTTATTTTTGAAAGGTTTTTGGAAAGAAAATCACGGTTTACAAACTTACTCATATTTTAAGGTTTTCAATGAAAGATCTAGGATTTACTGTTATACTTGAAAAACATGCCTATTGTTCGTAACTGTGAACCAGCCGGGTTATTTCTTGTACCATCTTTATTATACTGTTATGAACTGTTGCTGGTTATTGGAGTGGACTCTGACCCTTGTTCCAGCTCGTCACTACTTTCAACCTAATATTAGGTTTGTTACTTATTGAGTACATGGGGTCGGTTGTACTCATACTACACTTCTGCACATTGCATGCAGAGTTTGAATGTTGATGCTGCTCTATATGATGGGAGCTAGTATTGAAGATGTATCTGCGATCCAGTCACAGTTGCCTCTTATTCTAGGTAGCTTTAGGTTGATAGGTTCTAGATTGGCCATATACAATACTGAGTGATTGAGTATTATGAGAATGTGAGTACATGATCGTGCATAGTTGAGATGCATTGCATTTGACCTGTGTACTTGAGATATAGGCATAGAGATGCATTTCCTCTTGCTACCCGGTTTTGGTGACATTCATAATTTCATTTGTATATTGACATGTAGGCATAGAGATGAATTTCCCTCGTGCTATCTAGAAAATGAAACATCTTATTTATTTTTGAAAGGTTTTTGGAAAGAAAATCACGGTTTACAAATTTACTCATGTTTTGAGGTTTTCGGTGAAAGATCTGGGATTTACTGTTATACTTGAAAAGCATGCCTATTTTTCATAACTGTGAACCTACTGGTTTATTTCCTGTACCATCTTTATTATATTGTTATGAACAGTTGCGGGTTATTGGAGTGGACTCTGACCCTTGTTCCAGGTTGTCACTATTTTCAACCTAAGGTTAAATTTGTTACTTATTGAGTACATGTGGTCGGTTGTACTCATACTACACTTCTGCACCTTGCGTGCAGATTTTGGATGTTGATGTTGTTGTACATGGCGGGAGCTAGTATTGAAG
>AWOL01S0004573.1:223050-268366 GCA_000715115.1 Nicotiana otophora | reverse complement strand
GTTGTACTCATACTACACTTCTGCACCTTGCGTGCAGATTTTGGATGTTGATGTTGTTGTACATGGCGGGAGCTAGTATTGAAGATGTACATGCGATCCAGTCACAACTGCCTCTTGTTCTAGGTAGCTTTAGAATTTTTTTTAAATCTGTTAATGTATATTTCAAACAGATGACGTATTTTATTTCACACCAGTTTTGTAAATTCTAATCTTAGAACCTCATGATTTGTATTACCAGTTCTTGGGAAGTGTATTAGAGTTAGTTAAATATTAATTCAATCGGATTGTTGTTATTTGACTTACCTAGCGGATGATGTTAGGTGTAATCACGGCTAGTTGGATTTTGGGCCGTGACAGTCTGAACAACCATTCTTCATTTTGTTTTTCATGATCATTAAAGACAGAAATCTCAAAAGCCAGAAACGTGTGAGAATTAAACAAATAAGGTGTGAAATCGATGACGCCTCTTCCAATGCTTTCTACCCATTTGAGGAGCTAGGTGAGTGAAGTTCTTCCTCAGAAGTGAATTAAGTAAGTGTTTCTCATGTAAGAACATAAAAAACAATGTCACCAGCAAAAACAAATCAGTAGCCATATCTGTTTGTGAAAAAATAATTGATTATTGTTGCATGTAATTTAATTAATTATCGCAGTCTAGAGTCTATAATAAAGTGATTGCATGCATGTTTTTGTTTTACAGAAGTAGGTAATGCAGATCAACTTGACAAATTTCAAACTTTTCTACGCATACACACATTTATTTATGGCTGAAAGAAACAAACACACTGCTTAAATTTCGTGTGACATATCATGGGCAGATTAGTTGGGGCGGAACCTGGCTTACGAGTACAACAAGAATAGCTAGAATTAAGCTGAAAAAGGGTCTTCCAGCATACGAGAGTACTATGTGAAAAGAGATTTCATCTCTTGACGCATGCAAAAGAATATGAGGTTCGTTATAATACAGAATTTCTTTTTAAGAAAATCTCTATACATGATGATCGATCGCAACAGTTTCGAATATAAGGTTCGTTTTAACTTTTAATTTATAATAATAATTATGATTCTTGAACCTTTTTGGTCAATCATTTACATGTGTTGAAATAATCATTTACTTATTTAACTGGTCATATATGAAATTAATCATTTGAAAAGATCATTTTGCGTGTTTTATACTATTTGAGAAAAAACTACGAAAAATGCCCTTTTCTAAAACCAAAATATTTCTATGAGTGATATAAAATTAATAATAAAAAAAAGATAAAGATAATATTAATGGAAACATATGCCCAGTCCTCTTAATTCTAAATTTTAATTCTTTATAACTCCTAATATTTTAAAAAATATATACGGTGAAAACATTGTGATCTTAGACAGCAAATTTTATAATATCAAACAGGACTACACATGCAACGTGTCCAGAGACTAGTATATATTAAAAGAATAAACTTACCATACACTATTAGTATTGTGGTTAAGACTAATCTTCATATATATATATATATATATATACTATATTAAAAGCACGAAGACCCTTAGTGAAATATCGTTCGCCTTTTTTACCATTTTAAACTAGAGTTCATACTAGACAAAATAGTCATTTGATTGTTTTTCTAATATTTAGGACTCGAAAATCAACTAAATTTTTAATTGTTAAAATATTTCCGTATGTAAATTATATAGAAAGTCCTAATATTTAAGATTTTAAAATCAATCAAACTTTTATCTCTTATAAATTCTTTCCTTATTCAACCCATGTATTGCATAAAATTACTTTGTGAATAAGGACGTATTCTATTTGTAAAAAACAACAAACTCTCTTTGTCAATTCAAGCCTTAATTCATGTAGAAATTGAGCTCGAGAAGTTCAGGAATCTCCATCTTAATATAAGACATGTGTTATATATTTTTTTTGTGGTAAAACCATTCATATCAAGGCAGCACATATACCCTAAGCACGAAACCCCTTAGTGAAATGTCGTTCGCTTTTTTTTTTTACTCTTTAAAAATAGATTTTACATTAGACAAAATAGTCATTTACTTATTTTTATAATATTTAAAATTCCAAAGTAATTAAGATTTACTTATTAATTTATTTTTCCTTATTTGAACAATATAGAATGTCCTAATAATTTGGATTTAGGAATACAAATTCAACTAAAATTTTATTTTGTATAAAATTTCCTTATTTGACCAACTTTTACGGAGCATATGAACTTCAGAAGTGCTTTTGGAGTTGTATACGTGGCTATGAAAAATTTCTTATTCTTAGCCTCTGACGTATATGAATTAGTATTTTTCTTTCCAAGTATTACCAATAACTGATTACCTACAAATCATGATACATCAACACAACGTTCATTTTTCTTTTAACTTTTTAAGAGATTGATTAAATTTAAGTATTAATATGTAGATGTTTTAACTAACATGGCAATATTAATTTAAAAAATAAATTCAGCTACAATAATACTATGTAAAACTGTAACTACGTTAGCCCTATGATGTATCTATTTTAACAATTTAGTTTATTAATAAAATCAATCCTCTTTAACCAAACAAAAATTAATAATTTATTTGAAACTTTAAAATAAATATAAATTTATTTTTTCCATAGTTTGAAACATTATCCTTATCACTGTAAACTCTTGAAATTTCAAAATGCTCACTAGAATTCTTGAACGTGTCAACAAGGAAATTTAGATTTAAACCATTGGTTCCACTCGAAGAGACTGACTTCCGCCCATAAGTATGAATATAGGCTTCTTCTTTTTTTGACTCAAGAAAATGCCCACTTAGCTTATAATCTATTACGTTGATGAACTTTTAATGAGCACATAAAAATACTTAAGTTGCAAAAATAAATTTTATACCATGTTAAAACTAGACATATAAAGATGATTTTATAAAGAGATGTTAGGTAAAATGCAACACATACCATATTTGTATCTTATATAGTAAGATATTTATAACTACAAATACTATATAACTAACTCAACTAAATTCATCAATCAGAAAATATTGAATTTAGCTATTGTTCAATGTAATAACATTCATTTGCATCATTTAGACAAGTATTACATTTAGTTTAATATCACTACTATTTTCCAATAATATGTTCGTCTTGTATACGTTTTATACTGGTTGACGCAATGTACACGTGCAACGCACGTATACTAAAACTAGTACTATATTAAAAATGGGAAGTCCAAAGCTAAAATGTTAAATTACTAAAATGTCCTTACTAAATACCATATATAATGAAAAGGAAAATCTAACCCCTAACCCCTTTACTTAAGCAAATCTTACCCGTTACTCCCAATAGGCATGTCGTTTACCTTTTTTCCAACAGGTACATCGTATAGTTTGATAATCACACTTTGATTGATCAAATTTTACGGTTTTTTTATTTCTGTCTGATTTCTGAATTACTATTTGGCTGGAGTCAAGGAAGAGTAACAGTTTCAGATAGATGCATTTCATGTCTTCAAGGTACCCTACCGGTTTTAGCATTCTTTTATATATACGATATACATACATTTCTTATCTTCTTGTTTGATCTTTTTAAGCAATTATCACTTTAGTTTACTATTTTTAATTTTCTGTAATGGCCAACTTTAAAAGATTTTCGAGGAGAATGATAATTCAGATTGGTACTGTTCGAAAGAAATGCGGGAATGACAAAGAAAGGCGCAACGAAATTATGTTGATTTGAAATTGGCACAATTTGGCAAGGATATTCGCTACGCTACGCTATTTATTAAAAGAGATTATAACAGTTTGGTGACAACAAAAATAGACTTTATTTCCTCTCTCAATTTTAATTTTTATTATTTCTTATTCTTAGAATCTATGAAATTTAATTTTTAGTATATATGTTTATTATGTGATGATTCTAAAAATATATACGAATTTGTTTACTTGTCATGGTTGGGAATACCATTTATTTGAAGCTAATATTTTTAATTCCTTTTACCAAATGAAGATTGGTTAATTGCTATATAATTTGGTAGTGTGGGTAGAAATATGTAGAGGATTATCTTTAGGGTAGTAAGACATAAATTAGATTTACGTTAATATTTGAAAATATTCTTAAAATCATGAAAATTGTAATCACCTTGAAAATTTGGTATGGTTGTACGACTTTAAAGACCATCAACGGAGATTATTATATCGTTTACGTATAAATAGTGACACCCTTTTCTACTTAAAGTTTTTCTTATATTCGCCTTCAACTTTAATAAGATATATCGGTGTTTCCTAGCTTACAACCTGGGAGGATTTATCTTGATGTATGTATATGATGTTGGTATTATTTTGGTTTGTCTGACATGGTTGAACACTTAGGAGGTGCATAATAGTACAGGTGGTTCTCTAGCAAATTATGCACATTCTTCGTTTGTGGACAATTTTTTTGGGAGCATGTATCTCTTTGTACCATCTTACTTTTTTGGGAGCATGTATCTCTTTGTACCTCTCTGTACCTCTTTGTACAGGTGTTCCACTGGCTTGAGGAGAACACAATGTGTTCCCGTAGCTGTGAACTCACAAATATAAAGCAACTTCTCAGAGAAAGGAGAAGAAGAAAACTATATTAAATGTTCAGCACAGTTGATGACGAAGTCGGATCGATGCTTCAAGATTTGGATAACATATGTTGGCAAACTTGGTACAACTTCTTGAAATTTGGAAATCAACATCAAAATTGCCATACATTACACACTGATAATGACGATAATTACTAGGTGATAAGTTATGTGCCTTGCTATGTTTTTATGAGCTGACAAACTTAATGCTAAGAACCAGATGGAAACCTGTTCCGCATCCTCTGAGTGCTCAAAGATCAACAAGTCTCAAGTCTAGGACATACTCCAACTTTCAGCGTCGAAGAAACAACAGAGGGAACAGATCGATATCAGTTCCCTTGCCGACTGTACCAGTCAATTCCCCACAGTTATAAAGTGATTACAATTGTTCCCCTGCACACACGCAACAATGCAAACAGTGGAGCAGTCACTTTATGGGGAATGCCCTTGTAACAAACATGCTTACATCATTCAAGTGATGTCACTTATACAATATTAACATGAAGGAAAGGCTAAACAATATTTGCACACTCTAAAATTCATCAAGCTTTCTCTCAAGTGTATTGCCAACCTGCAAGTGGCCTTCAAGGCATCAAGAATAAAGAGCAACATAACGAAGAACCGGTTTCTAGCATTGAGTCATCATATGTCCTTGGTTGTGTAGCACCTTTGTCAAAGCAACTTACTTGTAATTCCTACTTAACTTAGTTAGAAGCATTGTGTAGGAAACCTTTGTAAATCATAAACCCTTGTGTTTGTGTCTTGGCTAGAGTTAGTCGAGTTTTGAAATAGAATTATAACAAAGTGGCCTGTAATAGAGTTGTTACAAGTTAGTGAGGCATTAAGAGGTTAATTCCTAGGTTACAATAGGTTGTAATATAAAGTTTGCTCGGTACTGAAGTTGAAATCCTACAAGGGTAGGTCGTGGGTTTTAATCCCGTGAGCTGAGAGTTTTTCACGTAAAACATCTTTATGTCATTTACTTACTGCAGTGTGCGTGTGTTCTGTGGGAACTAATAGAGAACCTGGTTCTCTATATAATTTAGTGGACCCTTAAATTCTATCATTTGGTATCAGAGCAGGTTCTTTCTATCAGGCTAATACCTTGAAAGGATCCTCATGGCTGCTCCACCAAACTTTGAAGAAGGTCAATCAACCTACAGACCACCACGATTTAATGGCCAATACTATGGATGGTGGAAGACAATGATGCATGATTTTATCATGGCTGAAGATTCAAAGATCTAGGATGTTATCTGTGATGGTCCCTTCGTTCCTATGAAAACCATTAGAGAACTAGCAATGACAGTTCCCAAGTCTAAGATGGAATACAACGATGCTGACCGTATGTCTACAGAGAAGAAGTTTCAAGCAAATAAAATCCTCGTCTATGGCATTGGGCCAGATGAATACAACAGGATTTTGGCGTATCAATCTGCCAATGAGATCTGGGAAGCACTCCAAATAGCACACAAAGGGACAACTCAAGTCAAGCAGTCGAAGATTGATATGCTAACCACTGAGTATGAACTCTTCAGGATGAAGGACGATGAGTCCATTCAGGACATGCACACTCATTTCACCTCTATCATCAATAAGCTCCATTCCCTATGAGAAATCATTCCAAGGAACAAACTTGTCAGGAAAATACTCAATGTATTACCTGGTTCCTGGGAAAGTAAAGTAAATGCTATCACGGAGGCAAAGGATCTACAAAAGCTAACTATTGATGAACTCATTGGTAATTTAAAAACTTATAAAATGAAGAAGAAAAGGATCATGAGAAAAGAGAGCCCAAAAAGGAGAAAAACCCGGTCCTCAAGACAGACAACAATGAATCAAGTGGTGAGGGTGCTGGTATGGCTTACTTGATAACGAGATTTCAGAAGATGGTCCGCAAAAATGGAGGTATTCCAAAAAAGGGCAGCTCCAGCAAGCCAAGAGGATATGACTTATGTCTTAAGTTCGGGAAGCCATGGCACTTCATCAAGGATTTCCCTCTCTTCAAGCAAGACTAGTACAAGCACAACATAGACAAAGCATCCAAAAGAAACCCGGTTCCTAACAAAAGATTTAAAAGAAAAGAAGCTACTAAAAATGTTGTGAAACAAGCTCTTGCTGCATGGGGAGACTCTTGTAGTGAATATGGAGAAGATGATGCACAAGGTGACACCTCTATGATGGCAGTAGAAAGTGAAGGAGCTTATTATGATTTCATTTTTTCCCTGATGGGAAAATCTGACGATGAAGATAATGATGATGATGAGGTAGACTTTCTAGATGTTTGGAAAAATCTGAAGTCTTACTCTCAGAAAAATCTCATATCCTTGGGAAATGTTTTAATTGATGCTTATCACAATCTTATAAACGATAAAAATGCCTTAACTATAGAGTTAGTAGAGTTAGAAAATAAGAGAGATGATTTGGTAGTTGTAGTGGTTGACCTAAAAGAAACCATCTAGAATCTAGTGAAAGGAAAAAGTGTAAGTCGAGTTGTAAGTCTTTGTAATAGAGTTATTACAAAGTAGCTTGTAATAGAGTTGTTACAAGTTAGTGAGGTATTAAGATGTTAATTCCTAGGTTACAATAGGTTGTAATCTAAAGTTTGCTCGGTCGTGAAGTTAAAATCCTACAAGGGTAGGTCGTGGCTTTTAATCCCGTGAACTGGGAGTTTTTCACATAAAACTACTTTGTGTCATTTACTTACTGCAGTGTGCGTGTGTTCTATGGGAACTAATAGAGAACATGGTTCTCTATATAGTTTGGTGGACCCTTAAATTCTATCACTAGGAAGAGTTGCAATGAAGAAAGAAATACGATTTTGTGTAAAAGTCCAAAAGATGACAACCTTATGTTTGGAGAGATGAAACGATCTACGCATCATGCTTGAATAAAAATCTGTCGAGCAACTTGGCAAAGAATCTGCAGATCACATCATTTTTTAAAGAAATTAAATTGGTTTGGTGTCAACATGACGGGTTCTATTTGCTCACTCAACTTATAATTTACATTATTAAATCCTACCTTTAGTTTATAAAAATCAATAGATGTTTGTTATGCAGTGATCTAACGATATATTCTATTTAAATACTGAAAATTGATTAGTTGTGTCTGAAATTAAGATATTGTTTTAAGATTGTAAGACACGAATCAGGGAGACACTAAATGTTTGATAAATAATTATTCTTGAGATCACAAAAAGATATTCTAGACAATAAATTATGTCAAGAAAATAAAATCAAGACCGAAAAATATTGCAACAATCGTAGTATTTTATTTCAAATATTTGTGTGTACAATCTCTATGAATCCTCTGATTCTTCTTTGCAATAGTAAATAAATTCAAGGGCCTTCGAGCTTCATATTGAATATGTAGGTGTCGCCACAAATGATGATCTTGTTCTTGAGCTTGAGCTTGAGATTGAGCTTGAGCTTGATTGCTTGAACTTGAACTTGATTTGTTCTTCGTTCTTGAGCTTAAACTTGGTTTGTTCTTCGTTCTTGCGCTTGAACTTAGTTGCTTGAACTTGAAACTTGTGGAGGAATTTACAGTGTCTAATCCACGAGTTCTTTCTTACTTCTTGTTATAACTTCTAGTGTTATTTATGAGTTATGAAGACCCCTATTTATAGTTGTGATGAGAATAAACTCTTTCCGACCAATCAGATTGAAGTGTGACAAGGCCGCATTTGATTGGTCAGAACATGTCACTTGCACACGTGGAATGATTCATTAGCCTTTTAATGTGACTTGGCATGCCTTGTCATTTTGACACATGGCATGATCCTATTAGATCTTCTGCTTGACTTGGCGTGCCATGTCATATGACACGTGGTACCAAACTAGGCCTCTAGGAAGATAACATTTTGGGCTTAATGGAGTGGGCTCATCACTTTAGCCTGACTTGTTGGTTTAAGAATTTATGCCTCGTTCAGTGACTTAAGGTCTCGAGCAGCTTCGCAATATGTATTATGACGCGCGTGTGTGGTCGCGTTTGATTTATGGATGATTCGGAGTGATTTGGGACACTTAGTCCCTAAGATGGAAGCTTAAGTCTTAGGATTTTGATCGTAGTCGAAACTGTGTGAAGACGACTCCAGAATAGAGTTCTGTTGGTTCTGTTAGCTCCGTTGGGTGATTTTGGACTTAGGAGCGTGCCCAAACTATGAATCTGAGGTTTGTAGCCAATTTAGGCTTGAAATGGCGAAAGTCGAAGTTTTGGAGAATGAGACCGGAAGTGGATGTTTTTTTTATATCGGGGTTGGAATCCGATTTCGGAAGTTGGAGTAGGTCCATAATGTCAATTATGACTTGTGTGAAAAATTTGAAGTCATTCCGGATTGATTTGATATGTTTCGGCACAAGTTATAGAATTTGAAAGTTCAAAGTTCATAGATTTTGATTTGGGGTGCGATTCATCGTTTTCATGTTGTTTGAGGTGATTTGAGAATTCGACTAAATTTGTATGATGTTTTAGGACTTGTTTGTATATTTGGTTGAGGTCCCGGAGGCCTCGGGTTTGTTTCGAGGTGGTTTCAGATCATTTCGGGCTGTTTCAGAACTCACGTATCTGGTATCTGACTTCCTTCTTCGCGAACGCGAAGAGGAGTTTTGAGGTTGCTGGGATTTGGCCTTTGCGAACGCGAAGGAGGGCTCGCGAACGCGAAGGTATGCCTGAAGGACCTACACGAACGCGAGGGGCCAGTCGCGAACACGTAGAAGGAAGGAGGGGACTGGGCCTGGAGTTATCAGTCTTCGCGAACGCGAAGCTTCATTCATGAACGCGAAGCAGTAGGACTTGAGTGCATCGCGAACGCGAGAGCTTGAACGCGAACGCGATGATATGCATGGCAGGCCTTCACAAACGTGACAATGGTAACGCGAAGCAGTATTGTTGGTTTAATATTTCTTGGAAATTAATTCCAATATGAATTTTCTTATGCAAATAATTAATTGAAGCGAGCTTAAGAATAAGTGTTAATATAATTATATAAATTTGCATTAATGAAGGTTTTGCTTTATGCTGAGTAATTTCTATCTCTATTGATTGTTTTGGGGTATTATATACATTGTGTGGAGCCTTGGGCTATTTATTGTGAAATTAGTTGATTTTGTTATATCTTTGAAATTGGGTTGTGGCCATTGGGCAAATTGTGATATGAATTGATATTATTATGTTTCCGTATTAACTTCCCGTGTAAATCGTTGTGTTGTGTGAGTTATTATTTTGGGGAGATAAGGGTGTCATTTTACCGTTGATATTATGTGGGTATAAGGGTGGCCTTGCACTGTTGTTGTGTTTGTGGGAATATTATCTGGGCGGAGCGATAAGGGTGGCAATAGGAGCGATAAGGGTAGAAAAAGAAGCGATAAGGGTGGCTATTGATATTGTCTGGGCGGAGCGATAAGGGTGGCTATAGGAGTGATAAGGGTGGCAATAGGAGCGATAAGGGTGGCTATTGTCAGGGACGACATGTGATGATGTGAGGTTGTGATGTTGATGATTTTCTTGTATTTATTTTTATACCTTGTGCAATTTGTCTTGTTGTTGGTAAATGGATATCAATCTGATTTATGTTGAAATTGAGAGCCTGTGGCTATTGCCAGACGGATTATAAATTTAAAATGTGGGCACGTGGTTCCGTAAGTAAATAATGAGAATATTTGGCAAGTGAATTATCTGTGCAGTTGTGATATGAAATGTGAGCATGAGGTGTTGAGATGAAATGATAATGATATTTGGCACGTGAGTTGTCCATGCAGTTGTGATATGAAATGAGGGCACGAGGTGCCGGAGAAATATGATAATTTAATTATGGGCACGAGGTGCCGTGGAAACGTGAAAAATGGGCTGAAACCCGTGTTTACGAAAAATATGAAAATGGGCTGAGAGCCGTATTTTTATGATTTTGAAATAAGGTGTCACGTGGTGACTTTTAATTGAAAGAATTATATTCAAAATATTTATTTCGAAGGATTTTTATTCAAAAAGAATTATATGAAAGAATTGTATTTGAAAGATATTTATTTAAGGAAATTATGTTTGAAGATATTTATTGAAAGAATTTTATATTCGAAAGATGTTTATTTGAGGACATTATATTTGAAAAAGAGTTTTATTTGTAAGAATTATGTGTGAAAGATATTTAATTGAAGAACTTGATTTAACTGGGTGTAAATGTATTTATCAATTGTTGAGCGATATTAATGGTGATTATATTGTCTTACTGTGCACCTCACTGATTGTTTTATGTTGCCCTTATTGTTATTTGTTTTCTATTATTTTATATATTATATTGCACAGGTTATTAGACTAGTGAGTGTCTTGACTGTCACTCGTCTCTACTCCACTGAGGTTAGTCTTGATACTTACTGGGTACCGACCATAGTTTACACATACTACACTTCTGCACATTTTTGTGCAGAGCCAGGTATTGGAGATATCGGACTTGAGCAGAGTTAAAGCGGGATCGTAAGGATTCAACGTAGAGCTGCTTAGTCGTCGTAGTCCCTTGGAGTCTTTTTATTTCATTGTACTGTTAATTTGTAATTAAACAGTATTATATATTCGGTCCTCGTGATCATTCCATGTATTCAGTTAGAGTTCGTGACTCAGTACTACAAGTCTTGGGAAGTTGTATATTGTAAATATTTCCGCTGTTAGTTTTAAAAAAACAAAATAGATTCAAAATGTAATTGACATCGGCTTACCTAGTCTTGGAAATTAGGTGCCATCACGACGCCTGTGGTGGGATTTTGGGTCGTGACAAGTTGGTATCAGAGCTCTAGGTTCATAGGTTCTACGAGTCACGAACGTGTCTAGTAGGGCCTTGTGGATCGGTACGGAGACATCTGTACTTATTGTCTGTTAGGAAATTTTCATTCCTTTCATTCTTGTCTTGCGGAATTAGTTGAATTTGTAATTTAAACATTTATATCTACATTCTCTCACAGATAGTGAGGACACGTGATACTAGATTAGCTGAGCAGGCATCCGCACATACTGCTAGAGCTGCAAGAGGCCAGGGCCGAGGTAGAGGTCGAGGAAGGGCACGTGCTGCGACTAGAGCACCTGTCAAAACAACAATTGAGGAGCAACCAGTATCTCCAGTTGGGGGATAGGAACTAGAAGCACCTGTTGTTACCCCGGACTTCAGGAGACTTTAGCATAGTTCCTGAGTATGTTTGGTACATTAACTCAAGCGGGGTTGATCTCTGTTGCACCAAATATTCCGCAGATTAGGGGAGTAGCTCAGACTCCTATCACAACTCCAGAGTAGCAGGTTCACGTTGGTCAGGTTCCAGGTATAGTACCGATACAACCTGTTATTCCGGTTCGGCCTGAGGTCAGGCCCGAGGTATCAGAGGAAGAACAAAAGAGACTTGAAAGGTTTAAGAGGTATAGTCCAATCAACGAGTTAGCTCGTCATGCAACGATCTTGGTTCCTACAATCAGAGAGCGGGTTCGCAGATTCATTGAGCGGCTCAATTATGATATTAAAATAAGCATGGCTCGAGAGTTGCAAACTGATACTCTATTTCAACAAGTAGTGGAGATTGCAAGGTAGATTGAGGGTGTTTTAGGCGAGGAAAGGGAGTATAAGGAGGCCAAAAGGTCTCGACGATCTGGAGGGTTCAGTGGATTTTACTCTTCAGCTAGAACCCATTATAGCAGAGGCTCGAGCAGTCGGTCAACTCAGTCTGCACATCAGATTACTCGGGGTGCTCCAGTTTACAGTGCACCACCGACACGAGATTCTTACAGTGGTTATTCCAGTTATTCGACACAGACTCAGTACGAGCAGCCGCGACCTCAGAGGGGTTGTTATGAGTGCGGTGATACTAGGCACATCATGAGAGATTGTACCAGACTTGGGAGGGGTGGATTTCATCAGAACACTCTAGCTACGAGCTTTATTCCAATTGATACTCCACGTACACAGTCAGCTAGAGGTGGAGGACATGCGGGTAGTGGGTGCCTAAGAGGTGGAGGCCCGACCCGTTGATATAATCACTATGATTTGGCCGGGGCCAATACACCAGATGGTGTCATTACAGGTACGATCTTGATTTTTATTATATAAGGATATTTTCCTTAATTTGATTTTGTTCTGAATATTGAGGTGAGTCCTCCTATTATGCTCAACTTATGGGTGAGCTTCATAAATTTGTGACCTACTTATATATTTATCCCTGTGGGGAGATTTAAAAATGTGCCCCCGTGTATGTCATTTTATTTTTGGTACACCATTGAGGGCTATAAGCCCAAAAAGTAATTTTTATTATTCATTATAGCGGGTTTAATGTGTTTCGGAATAATTGATTCCAATGTTTATGAATTATATGCCCTACCGGTATGAGAGTTCATTATATATTGTGAAAATTATTTATGAAATATATTGAAAAGAAGAAAGAAAGGAAATTGAAAATTTCAGTTGGCACAATGTGCAACATATTTGTGATTCGGAGTTGAGGATGAGATCCTCACATGTTTACATGATGTGAAATATTTAAACCGGGATGCAAGCCGCAAAGGAAGTTATGCAAGGACGAGGTCCTTGTGGTGAAATATTTATGAGTTTAAAACTTTTTCCATTGTGAAATTTAATTGTACAATAATATTAATAGAGAGTCGTGCCTGTTAGGCTTATTTAATAATTCTTGTATAATATTTATGCATATTCAGCCATTTTCGTGCTGTAAACATTGAGTTTTAACCTATGAGATGAGTGCCCAGGTAGCGTTAAATGTGACTCATTAATCCGAGTAAGCAATCGTGAGGTCTTCATGCCTCACATTCTTTTGTCACTGTTATGAAAATTCGAAATGAGGTGGTGGTTAATATGAGATTAATTGATGATGCTGGAATTAATTATGAACAACTTTTAAGACCAGACATGTGGTGATGAACATACATATGATGTGCTTCATGTCTTTATATCATTATGATAATGCAGTGCTTGTAATGCTGAGATTGGTATTACTGATATATACCTTATGGTATTTTGTTGGGTTGTGGATGTGTTGTTAGGAGTTGTTTTGGTATTACTCTGGTAAGTGGTTAGGTTCAATTACAGGGGAGACTCTGCTGAAATTTCTGAAAAATTTCGGAGTTAAAACAATTTGTGAGATTGATACGTGCAAAGAAGAAACAAAATTATGTTATGTGTTTGAGGGCGAATGATCCTAAGCGGGGAGGAATGAAACACCCCGGAAAATTTTTGAAGTACTTCAACACTATCAAGAAAGTTGATGTATGCGTATGCACGAGTTGCTATAGCTAGTTGAGACTAATACCGTGCGTTGTTGTGAAAATCAGGCCTTTTGAAAATGTTTGGAGTGTAAGAAATTAGTTTTAAAATTNAGGCTAGAGCAGTCGGTCAACTCAGTCTGCACATCAGATTACTCGGGGTGCTCCAGTTTACAGTGCACCACCGACACGAGATTCTTACAGTGGTTATTCCAGTTATTCGACACAGACTCAGTACGAGCAGCCGCGACCTCAGAGGGGTTGTTATGAGTGCGGTGATACTAGGCACATCATGAGAGATTGTACCAGACTTGGGAGGGGTGGATTTCATCAGAACACTCTAGCTACGAGCTTTATTCCAATTGATACTCCACGTACACAGTCAGCTAGAGGTGGAGGACATGCGGGTAGTGGGTGCCTAAGAGGTGGAGGCCCGACCCGTTGATATAATCACTATGATTTGGCCGGGGCCAATACACCAGATGGTGTCATTACAGGTACGATCTTGATTTTTATTATATAAGGATATTTTCCTTAATTTGATTTTGTTCTGAATATTGAGGTGAGTCCTCCTATTATGCTCAACTTATGGGTGAGCTTCATAAATTTGTGACCTACTTATATATTTATCCCTGTGGGGAGATTTAAAAATGTGCCCCCGTGTATGTCATTTTATTTTTGGTACACCATTGAGGGCTATAAGCCCAAAAAGTAATTTTTATTATTCATTATAGCGGGTTTAATGTGTTTCGGAATAATTGATTCCAATGTTTATGAATTATATGCCCTACCGGTATGAGAGTTCATTATATATTGTGAAAATTATTTATGAAATATATTGAAAAGAAGAAAGAAAGGAAATTGAAAATTTCAGTTGGCACAATGTGCAACATATTTGTGATTCGGAGTTGAGGATGAGATCCTCACATGTTTACATGATGTGAAATATTTAAACCGGGATGCAAGCCGCAAAGGAAGTTATGCAAGGACGAGGTCCTTGTGGTGAAATATTTATGAGTTTAAAACTTTTTCCATTGTGAAATTTAATTGTACAATAATATTAATAGAGAGTCGTGCCTGTTAGGCTTATTTAATAATTCTTGTATAATATTTATGCATATTCAGCCATTTTCGTGCTGTAAACATTGAGTTTTAACCTATGAGATGAGTGCCCAGGTAGCGTTAAATGTGACTCATTAATCCGAGTAAGCAATCGTGAGGTCTTCATGCCTCACATTCTTTTGTCACTGTTATGAAAATTCGAAATGAGGTGGTGGTTAATATGAGATTAATTGATGATGCTGGAATTAATTATGAACAACTTTTAAGACCAGACATGTGGTGATGAACATACATATGATGTGCTTCATGTCTTTATATCATTATGATAATGCAGTGCTTGTAATGCTGAGATTGGTATTACTGATATATACCTTATGGTATTTTGTTGGGTTGTGGATGTGTTGTTAGGAGTTGTTTTGGTATTACTCTGGTAAGTGGTTAGGTTCAATTACAGGGGAGACTCTGCTGAAATTTCTGAAAAATTTCGGAGTTAAAACAATTTGTGAGATTGATACGTGCAAAGAAGAAACAAAATTATGTTATGTGTTTGAGGGCGAATGATCCTAAGCGGGGAGGAATGAAACACCCCGGAAAATTTTTGAAGTACTTCAACACTATCAAGAAAGTTGATGTATGCGTATGCACGAGTTGCTATAGCTAGTTGAGACTAATACCGTGCGTTGTTGTGAAAATCAGGCCTTTTGAAAATGTTTGGAGTGTAAGAAATTAGTTTTAAAATTTAAAAATACGGATAAAAGAAATAATCTCAAATGAGATGGTGTTGTCGAGCTTATCTCAAATGCGGTAACGTGGGATCAACCGTGAGTATATGTGTAAAAGTAAAATTATCAATTTGGTAACCTCAGAATAATTCTTAGCACGTTCGAGGACGAACGTTTGTTTAAGAGGTGGAGAATGTAACGACCCGACTTGTCATTTTAAGAATTTATGCCCTGTTCAGTGACTTAAGTCTCAAACAGCTTCGCAATATGTATTATGACCCCCGTGTGTGGTCGAGTTTGATTTACGGACGATTTGGAGTGATTTGGGATACTTAGTCCCTAAGACGGAAGCTTACGTCTTAGGATTTTGATCGTAGTCAGAACTGTGTGAAGCCGACTCGGTAATGGAGGTCTGTTGGTTCTGTTAGCTCCGCTGGGTGATTTTGGACTTAGGAGCGTATCCGGATAGTGAATCTGAGGTCTGTAGCTAATTTAGGATTGAAATGGCGAAAGTCGAATTTTTGGAGAATTAGACAAGAAGTGGATTTTTTTGATATCGGGGTCGGAATCCGATTCCGGAAGTTGGAGTAGGTCCATAATGTAAATTATGACTTGTGTGCAAAATTAGAAGTCATTCCGGATTGATTTGATGTGTTTCGACACAAGTTATAGAATTTGAAAGTTCAAAGTTCATAGATTTTGATTTGGGGTGCGATTCGTCGTTTTGATGCTGTTTGAGGTGATTTGAGAATTCGACTAAGTTCGTATGATATTTTAGGACTTGTTGGTGTATTTGGTTGAGGTCTAGGGGGCCTCGGGTGTAGTTCGGGATGGTTTCAAATCATTTCGGTCTGTTTCGGAACTGCTGTATCATGTATCTGACTTCCTTCTCCGTGAACGCGGAGAGAATCACGCGAACGCAAAAAGGAATTTTGAGGCTGCTGGGATTTGGCCTTCGCGAACGCAAAAGAGGGCTCACGAACCCGAAGGTATACCTGAAGAACCTACACGAACACGAGGGACCAGTCGCGAACGCGTAGAAGGAAGGAGGGGACTGGGCCTGGATTTATTAGACTTCGCGAAAGCGAAGCAGTAGGACTTGAGTGCATCGTGAACAGGAACGTGATGATATGTGTGGCAGGATTTCGCGAACGCGATGCTGGTAACACGAACGCGAAGAAGAATTTGAGGCAGCGAGTTTTTGGCCTTAGTGAATGCGAGACAGAGGTCGCGAACGCGAAGAAGGCCTATCTGGGCAGAAGTAAAAGTCCCAAAAACGGGGGTTTGAGTTCATAACTCAAAATCTAATTGGGAGCTCGGTAGAAGGAAAGTTTTGGAGAGATTCATGCGTGGGTATTTGGGGTAAGTGATTCTTATCCAGTTTTGATTAATTTCCATGATTATGTCTTTGTATCCATCATTTAATTCGGATTTAATGAAGGAAAAGCAAGATTTTTGTAAAATCTTTCAAAAACGAAAATTTAAGATTTGGATGTCGAGTTGTTGTTGGAATTCGATAAAATTGGTATGGTTGAACTCGTATCGGAATGGGTGTTCGGATTTCATGAAAAATATGTCGGATTCCGAGGGGCAGGCCCCGCATTGACTTTTGTTGACTCTTTTGGAATAAATTTTTAAGGCGACGTATTATTATCCAGAATTATTTCCGATAAATTTTAATGAAGTTATACAATTAATTTGGAAAGATTTGTGCTGTCCGGAGGTCAATTCAAGAAAGAAGGCTATTTTGAAATATCGGCCTAACTTCAAGAAGGTAAATGTCTTGCTTAACCTCGAGTGGGGGAATTACCCCTTAGGCATTGAGTCTTATGTGCCATTTGTGAAATGTGAAAAGATGTGTACGCGAGGTGACGAGTACGTACTCGGGCTTATACGTGCAAAATTCATTGAATTAAAGTCTTAGGCATTATTGTATAGTAAATTAGGAAATTGTAAAAAATTATTAAATCATCTGTTTTCCATGCCTAAATCCTCATTGTTGAATTTAGTTTTATATGATAATTTGATGTGATTGTTACTTGAAATATTTATGAAATTTCGTGAGTATTGTTTGTTTAATATTTCTTGGAAATTAATTCCAATATGAATTTTCTTATGCAAATAATTAATTTAAGCGAGCTTAAGAATAAGTATTAATATAATTATCTAAATTTAGATTAATGAAGGCTTTGCTTTATGCTGAGTAATTTCTATCTCTATTGATTGTTTTTGGGTGTTATAAAATTGTGTGGAGCCTTGGGCTATTTGTTGTGAAATTAATTAATTTTGTTATATCTTTGAAATTTTGTTATGGCCATTGGCCAAATTGTGATATGAATTGATTTTCTTATGTTGCCGTATTAACTTCCCGTGTAAATTGTTGTGTTGTGTGAGTTATTATTTTGGAGAGATAAGGGTGGCATTACACCGTTGATATTATGTGGGTATAACGGTGGCATTTCACTATTATTGTGTTTGTGGGAATATTGACTGGCGGAGCGATAAGGGTGGCCATAGGAGCGATAAGGGTGGCAATAGGAGCGATAATAATGGCAATAAGAGCGACAAGGGTGGCTATTGATATTGTCTGGGCGGCGAGATAAGGGTGGCTATAAGAGTGATGAGGGTGGCAATAGGAGTGATAAGGGTGGCTATTGTCAGGGACGACATGTGATGATGTGGGTTGTGGTGTTGATGATTTTAATGTGATGTTGTGATTTTCTTATGTTTATTTTTAATACCTTGTGCAATTTATCTTGTTGTTGATAAATTGATAACAATATGGTTTATGTTGAAATTGAGAGCCTCTGGCTATTGCCAGGCGGATTATAAATTTAAAATGTGGGCACGAGGTGCCGTGCGTAAATAATGAGAATATTTGGCACATAAATTATTCGTACAGTTGTGATATGAAATGTGGGCACGGGGTGCTGTGATGAAATAATAATGATATTTGGCACGTGCGTTGTCCGTTCAGTTGTGATATGAAATGAGGGCACGAGGTGCCGGGGAAATATGATAATTTAATTATGGGCACGAGGTGTCGTGGAAACATAAGAAATGAGCTGAGACCCGTATTTACGAAAAATATGAAAATAGGCTGAGAGCCGTATTTTTATGATTTTGAAATGTCTTTTAATTGAAAGAATTATATTCAAAATATTTATTTCGAAGGATTTTTATTCAAAAAGAATTATATGAAAGAATTGTATTTGAAAGATATTTATTTAAGGAAATTATGTTTGAAGATATTTATTGAAAGAATTTTATATTCGAAAGATGTTTATTTGAGGAAATTATATTTGAAAAAGAGTTTTATTCGTAATAATTATGTGTGAAAGATATTTAATTGAAGAACTTGATTTAACTGGGTGTAAATGTATTTATCAATTGTTGAGCGATATTAATGGTTATTTTATTGTCTTACTGTGCACCTCACTGATTGTTTTATGTTGCCCTTATTGTTATTTGTTTCCTATTATTTTGTATATTATATTGCACAGGTTATTAGACTAGTGAGTGTCTTGACTGTAACTCGTCTCTACTCCACTGAGGTTAGTCTTGATACTTACTAGGTACCGACCGTGGTTTACTCATACTACACTTCTGTACATTTTTGTGCAGAGCCAGGTATTGGAGATATCGGACTTGAGCAGAGTTAAAGCGGGATCGTAAGGATTCAAGGTAGAGCTGCTTAGTCGTCGTAGTCCCTTGGGGTCTTTTTATTTCATTGTACTGTTAATTTGTAATTAAACAGTATTGTATATTCGATCCTCGTGATCATTCCATGTATTTAGTTAGAGTTCGTGACTCAGTACTACAAGTCTTGGGATGTTGTATATTGTAAATATTTCCGCTGTTAGGTTTAAAAAACAATTGCTTCAAAATGTAATTGAAATCGACTTACCTAGTCTTAGAGATTAGGTACCATCACGACGCCTGTGATGAGATTTTGGGTCGTGACAATTTATTTAATCCATATATATTAGATTTATATAATTAATACAATTATATTAGCCCATCATATTTACTTGGACCAATATATCTTGAATTTAAAATATAGTCCAAATTAATTTATGAATTTTATTCCGTAAATGTTATACGCCTACAAATGCCACCTACTTCATGACTTGTTGAGGTATAGACTTGTCATAACCGAAAACGGGTCACGAAGTATTAGGTGACTATCAAATTGTCCCATGCAAGATTAGAATGCAAAGTATCACCCAAGTAATTTGTTAAAACCCAATCAATTACCTGAACAATGTAATAATCATTACCTTTGAATAAAGACAAAAGCAAAACCATGCAAACTTTAATTGTAGCCGCCAGTGACATCAAGCATTCCCATTAGGAAATAAATTCTTTCTTATTGTAATGACTAGATACGATAATGACTAGATACAATTTGAGTTTCCTTCGAATTCCTATATTGCTACCGAAATAAGACTACTCCCTTTTTTAAGATACATTGCAATAGCCGAATCCCTTGCGGAATGTAAAATACACAATCCCACATCGGCAATTCACCTTTAAAAACTGCCTTATGACTTCTATAAATACTCTTTATTCTTTTAGTTCCACTTTCAGCATTTGCAACCCAATTTGAGTCTACTTTTGACCACTTTGAGTCTACTTTTGACGACTTGGAAGCATTGACGCGAAAGTAATTTCTTCTTCTTTTCTTGTGCTTTCTTTATTCTATTGTCCTTTTTGTAGGTAATACAAGAAGGATATTTTCTTGCTTAACGAGATGATCTACACATGAAGAAGGGTATTTTAGGGATGAAGGGATGGGTACTCATCCCTGTCCGAATATCGGAGAGATTACTCTCAACGTGCCTCGACTATCGGAGAGCTTACTCTCAATGTGGCTTGACTATCGCAGAGATTATGCTCAATGTGGCTCGACTATCGGAGAGATTACTCTCAATATGGCTTGACTATCGGAGAGATTACTCTCAATATGGCTCGACTATCGGAGAGATTACTCTCAATATGGCTCGACTATCGGAGAGATTACTCTCAATGTAGCTCGACTATCGGAGAGATTACTCTCAATATGGATTGACTATTGGAGAGATTACTCTCAAGGTGACCCGACTATCGGAGAGATTACTCTCAAGGTGGACCGACTATCAGAGAGATTACTCTCAAGGTGACTCGACTATCGGAGAGATTACTCTCAGGGTGTGAAGGGATGGATACTCATCCCTGTCCAAAAACCCGGAGGCCATTACAGGACATAAAGGTTCATATGGCATATCGAAGTACAAGTCCATGGCAACAAATAGATGCAACAACAACACAAATAAATACAACCTCACAGTAGTGTCACTCCATCACTCATCACTCATCACTCGCACTCAGCACTCAACACTCAAAACACTCGATACTCTGCACTCACTGGGGGTGTGTACAGACTCCGGAGGGGCTCCTAAGGCCCAAGCGCTAAGCACGGACAACTCACATGCCATCATATCAATACCCGGATCCGCACGGTCAACTCACATGCTACGCAGACAACTCACGCGCTATGGTATCAATACCTAGACCCGCACAATCAACTCACGTGCTACGCAGACAACTCACGCGCTATGGTATTAATATCTTCACAACCAGGCCCTCAGCCTCACTCAATCATGTACCTCACTAGCCTCACCGTCATCAACAAATAAGGGAACACAACCCACATCAAGTATCACAACATATTAGCAAATAATAGAGACTGAGGTAAACATGTACAATCATTTCGATTACTGAGTACAAATAATGTGAGCATGAATAAAGCCTAAGCATGATCTCTAACATGAAGGAAAACAAGTTCAACAACAAGTAACTACATAGACACAGATAATGGCCATGAGGCCCCACGGCATGGACCAAGTCTCAATCCCTTGAGGTATACACCCACACGCCCGTCATCTAGCGTGGGTATCACCTCCAAACTGTCACACGATATCAAATTCTCCAGGTTTATACCCTCAAAGCCTGAGTTAAAACTGTTACTTACCTTAACAGCGTAAAATCCTACTCCGAGATGCCCTCGTCTCTGGACTCGGTCTCCAAAAGCTCCAAATCTAACCATAATCAGATTAATATCATCAACATAGGCTAACAAATCGAATTCCACAATAAAACTACAAAATATGCCAAAACTCCGAAACTGGCCAAAACCCGGCTTTGGGCCCACATCTTGAAATCAGTAAAAAATGGTAGAATAATAAACCTCGTCCTCTCCCGAGTCTAACCATATAAAATTCATAAAACTCGAACTCCGTTTGGTCCCTCAAATCCTCACTTAAACTCTCCAAAACTCAAACCCCTCCCTCAATTTCACTTTGAAATCATCAATCAAATCCCAAAAACGAAGATGGATTCATGTAATATAATCAAAACTGAGTAGATAACACTTACCCCAATCCTTATGGTGAAACTCGCCCCCACAATCGCCCAAATTCGAGCTCCCCAACTCAAAATATGACTGAATGAACAAACTCTTATTTTATATATTTTTCTGCCAGTTATTCTGCCTCGTTTCTCATGCCAAACGATCCCAAAACTCGCTTTTTATTCCTCCAATGAATTCCTTGTGAAGTTTAGTCAAGTTAGACTTTTGAATCACTCAATTTGATCTTATAATGAAGGAGATATGTTGTTTTTAATATTTACAAATAGTGCGGATTTTTAAATATGCCGTCAGTGGTAATTTCGTAATTAATCTGAAAAATCTAGCAACCTAATTCTTAGTAAAATGACCATAAAATTCGCATACGATGTCCAAATTTGATGATTCCTTTTGCTACGGGTCCATAATTTCGATACAGATCTAATGCGTGAATCAAACAATTAAATCAGTGCTCATTTGTTCAATATGATATCATTTATGCTTGCAGAAACGACGTCCAAAAATAAGAAAAACGAACGCAACACAACCCAAACCTATCCGAAACTCACCCGAGGCCCTCGATACCTCAACCAATAATTCCAACAAGTCATATATCACTACCCGAACTAAGTCGAACCTTCGGAACATCCAAAACAACACCAAAACACCAAATCAACCTCGAATTCAAGCCTAAGAACTTCTAAACTTCCAACTTTTGCCAATTCAAGCCTAATTCTACCACAGACCTCCAAATTACATTCCGTACACACTCCTAAGTCTAAAATAACCCAACGAAGCTAATCAAATCATAAAAATCCACATCTGAATTCGTTTACTCATAAGTCAACTTCTGGTTGACTTTTCTAACTTAACTTTCTAACTAAGAGACTAATTGTTCATTTCATTCCAAAACTACTCCAGACCCAAACCTACTAACTCGATACAACTCAACACCACTCAACAACACATAAAGAAGCAGGAATGGGGAAACATGACTATAACTCTCGGAACGACTGGCTGGGTCGTTACATAATATTAGAGCAGAATAATTAGACCATGAATTAATGAATGCTCTTTATCCTAATCCAACTATTGATGAGAATAATGATGAGGAAATAGATTTTGATGAAACTAAACCGGATGATGATACACCCACTAGTCCTGCTCCTGAAGTTAACCCAACTAGTGATAACCCTGCTAATCCAAATGATGCCCCATCTGATACTCCTGTTACTACCCCTACTTTTTGGAATGGTGGAAGGAAAAAGAGAAATACTTTCCAGTTCTTTTAAGGATGGCCCTGAGACATTTTAACTATTCAAGCTTCAACAGTGGCATCGGAGAGCGCTTTCAGTCAAGCAAGACTTCAACTCGGTGATTATATAGCATCTATGAGGGAGAGCTTGGAAAATTAGTACTTTTCAGAGATTAGATCCGGTCGGAAAGAAAAAATTTTGGACTTGCTGAATCACAACAAGAGGAAGACGAAGCTTATGAAGAAATACTAGCTGAACTTGCGGAGGATGCTACTTCGCCCGGAAGTGGCGATGACTAAGCTACATTTATTCCACCACCAACGGAAATTTCTCCGGACCTTGATGGGTTGATGAAGTTTGTAAGAGATACCATGTAACTTGTATGAACAAAAATTAGCATGTATTATGTACCTTGTATTTTTGTACATCTGGATTAGTTTCTTTTTCTTTTCAATGATGGTATTAGCACCTTGTGCTCATTCCATATGAGAAAATAAGACTAAGAAAGATATTGCCATATTTTTTTAATGCTATAATAAAATTATAAGACATTGCTTTGAATATTTCTTTATATTGTTTTTGTCTTTAGACTTTAAATTTGAATTAAAACATTTAGGTCACAATTTTATAATAAAATTTACAAGGCATTGCCTTAAATATTTTTTTAATATCTTTTTGTCTCTAATTCTATTTAATTTTAAAAAGAAATCCATTGGGCCCACTTAGCCTGCGGGCCGGGACCGTTTAGCCCGGGACCATGAGTTTGTGGGCCCGGTCCCGAACCGGTTCCTGCAAAAAGACCATTTGGCCCATTTAATTTGGGACCGGCTCGGGACGGGGACCGTTCGGACCGACCCACTTGGCCCGTTTAGGCCCGGGACCGGCCCATTTGCCACCCTTACCTCCGGAACAACTCAAACACCATTCTGAAATCTTTCAAGTGGTGGCTCTTCTCTCTTGATTTTACCACCAAGTCGTCAACTTAGCATTCAACATTCTTGTGGATAAGATCATCAAAAATATTCTGCATAGCCCTTTGGTAAGAAGCACCAACATTGTTCAAGCCAAAAAGGCATTACCTTATAGCAATAAATACCCTTGGGGTACGGAATGCAGTAAGCTCTTCATCTGTTGGCGCCATTCAAATTTAGTTATAGCATAATGAACTGTCCATAAATGATATTGCCTCGTAACCATTAGTAGCATCGATCATCAACTCTGGAATAGGAAGCGGGAATTCATCTTTAGGACACACATTGTTGAGATCTCTGAAGTCAACACACACCCAAATCTGGCCATTCTTCTTCCTTACAGAGACAATACTTGAGACCCGTGTTGGGTATTTGACTTCGCGAATAAAGTAGCTTCAATGAGTTTGTTAACTTTACTTTAAATCAAGGGAACCAAGTCCGACCTAATACACCTTTGGGCTTGCTTAACAGAACGAGTACCATTCTTGACTGCAAGGTGATGCACTGCTACTTTAGGGTCCAAGCCAGGCATCTCTTTGTAACTCCAAGCAAAGACATCCTTGAATTCCTTGAGTAATTCGATATCAGTGCTTTCTTCTCAATTACTAGTAAAGCACTTAGGTATGTGGGCCTTGGTTCTTCATTTGTGCCAATGTTAACTTCTTTTAAGGCATCAATTGTTGCCTTCACCCTTTCTTCAAGTTCAGGGGGAGCATCTTTATCATCTTCATCTTGTTGAGGGTCCCCATCATTTAAGGATATGTGATAACACGGTGAAACATCCTCCAATTTCTCGACATCCTCCATTAGAGATGAAGCACTGTGCTCGCCTTGTGCAGTGACATGATACGAAGAACCCATACTTTCTTCGTCTTCATCATATTCTTTAATTTATACCACAGTGTATGGATTCACCTTTAGTACCTCATCACACGAAACCATGACTTTTATTTGTCGTCTCATTCTGGAAGGAACCAGACTTTGGAAATCCTTAGAGATCTTTGGAATTTTGGGCGAAGCGGGTGTTCTTGTATTTCGATAATTTCTTTGGAACTTATTCCCTTTCTTTAACGAACCCAATCTCTCAAATACGGAAGTCCTCACAGTTGATTTTCCAAGTCGATAAAAGACAGAAGGCTTGTTAGAAGCGGCAAATTCATCTTCTACGGTGATATAATTGCTGCCCGCCCTTCTTATGGAGATGCGCACTGGTGACGGTTGTTTGTATCCCAAACCTTCACATGGTTACCTCGTTGCAGCTTTTGATGGGATCTTCCCTAACTTTGACGACTCATTAGGATTGTATCCAGCTTTTACTAATAGCCTGTAAGCGCTAGGATCAAAACCTTCATCTGTTCTCTTTGTAGGGAGTGCCACATTCTGCAAACAATTTTGGGCCACAAACCCTGCAAGTGGCTTTGAGGACAACTTTACTGCCTCATGATTCATTTTATCGAAAGAATTAACTCCTTTAGCATGTTAGTTTGGAAATTAGATGATTCACCTTCATCTTTATTCCTTTTAGGGACATATTGAAGCATGGGAGTTACTTTCTTGCCATAAGACGCAATATCAGCTCTATAAGATTTATTCAAGTTAGGTTGCATTTCTTCAGTAATAGCTTTGTCTCTACCAACAGTCACCTTAGCTCTTTTAGTTGTGGGCTTGTCATTATTGATTTTCATGACATCATCAACTTTTAGCTCTTTCACAACGTGGTTCTTCAAGTAGAACTTTGCATCGGCGAAATGTGACTCAGCCTCGGTGAATGGCTCTTCATCGGCAACTATCTTCTTCTCGAATTCACCCTCGTAGTATTTTAAACATTGATGGTAGGTAGATGGAACTACTTTATTATCATGTATCTAAGGGCTTCCAAGCAAGACGTTGTATGAAGTCTTTGCATCGATCACATGCAGCCATGCACTTGATTGTATATCTTCAATGGTGATTCCCATCCTCATAGCACCCATGGCTCTTTGCCCCCCTTGATTGAATCCTTGAATCATCACACGACTTTCCGAGAGTTCGTTCATGGGAATACCAAGATCATTCATAATGCAAATTGGCAAGATGTTAACCGGGGATCCTCTATCAACCAAAATTCGATTTAACCTTTCATCACGCATATAGCCAACCAGGTACAATGGGCAGTTATAAGGAGTGTCACCTAGTAGAATATCACCATTTGTGAACGTAATTTTTTCCTCACAAGCATTAACTTCTTGAGGACTAGACTCGATGAGTTTTTCTGAAGATGGTGTCAATGGTAGGTCATCACTCGTTTTTTCCCCTTTGTCAGTATGGCAACAAGAGGCATCAATACCCTCATGGGAATTCTTCGTGTAGAACCAACTTGGTAGGAATTCCTCCAAGGTCACTGGATGTCATGGCTTTTGAGGATGATGCACCTCCACTTTTGCTTTGTTCAAATGCTTAACTGGATTACATCTCCTTGGTCTTTTCACCATTATTTTCCTTGTTGGTTGTTCCATTGATTCTTTTCATGGGCTCCTTTTATGGTGCCTACGGTGAGTCACCAACGTCCAACCCTCATCATCATCATGGTCGTCTACATCGACTTTGCTATTCTCCAGTAATTCTTCATCTTTGATTTCTTTTAAACTACATAGCTCATCTAGACTAAATGAGCCAAAGGTGATAGAGACTTGGTTTGCACTTGTCTTCTCATCTTCAAGCACGATCTTCCTTTCACGGACCGAGTTCATAACTTTGTCCTTGAAGACAAAGAACTTATCCAGAGGGTGGCTCATGAGTCGATGGTATTTGCAGTAATTTGGATCATTCATTTTACCAGCTTCATTTGGCCGCTTCATCTACGGAAGCTCAATGAGATTTAACTCGAGGAGTTCTTCAAAAATTGATGGCATATAAGAATCCAAAAATGGGTACTCCTTTTCTTGCATTTCTTTTAGAGTCAACTTTCCACTTGGTTTATCTTGAAATTAAGTGGATTTCGTACTCTGCTTCTTGCTCACCTTCATTGTGAACTTCACAGGTGATTTGCTGACATTTATAGCTTCTTTGTTTTTAGACTTGGGTGCAAACTTGCTCCATTTCTTGACTTCTTAGTTGTCGTTCCCTTTGCGAGGCTCATAGATAGGCAACCTTTCGTTTCCAGCGGAGGCCATGCTTAACTCCATGTCATGGGCACAAGTCGCAAGTTTTTCAAATGTGCTAGGCTTGATACCTTGAAAGATGTAGCGGAGTTCCCAATGCATGCCTTGGATACACATCTCAATGCCAGAAGCTTCACTAAGCCTGTCTTTGCAATTGAGGCTTGCATTCCTCCAATGATTGATAAAGTCAATAACTGGTTCACCCTTCCATTAACGAGTATTTGTAAGTTCCACCATGCTCACAGTACGCCTTGTGCTATAAACGCGATTGAGGAACTCTTGCTCTAGTTGATCCCATCTATCAATAGATCCCGCCGCGAGGTCTGTATACCAATAAAAAGAATTTCCTTTTAGCGAACGGACGAGCTGTTTGACGTGGTAATCTCCATAAATCCTGTCATTGTTGCATGTCTCAACAAAGTGCGCCACGTGTTGCTTTGGATTACCTTTACCATCAAACTGTTGAAATTTGGAGGTTGATAGCCAGCAGACATCTTCAACATATCGATCATTGCAGTATACGGCTTTGCATATGTAAGAGAAGACTTAGTAGCAACTTAGTACTTGATTTTAATAGTTCCTTCAATAAACTCCTTCAGTTGATCGATTGGAATCATCCCTCCAGACGAGACTGAGATGGCCTTAGCGGATGAAACTTGTCTTGGGGGAGAATTAATCTCTGGAACCTCTGGGAGCTTGCTAGGTGCATGGGTGGATTCTTCTTCCATCAATATTCCCACCCTATCTGTTAACTTGTCAATTCTAGCATCTTGATTTTGCATGCACTTGGGCAAGTCATCGATTGTTTACATCAAGTTTGCCAACTGCTCCTCCATAGATGAAGTGTTTGTCACCATGGCTTGTATGATTATTGTGGACGATGGAGAGTAGTATGTATTGTCACACAGATTGATCCTTGATTGGCTCATGCTATGCGGTGTAAGTGGAGAGGATCCATCACTTGAAGCATTATCATCTTCCTTCATGGCAGAGTTCTTGGATCCCGAGAAGTCAAGTAGAGCAAGAGTTTTCTTAATCTTTTCAGCAATATCGCTTCCTCCTTCGGATGTGTTTTTGGAAGATCTTGCTCCTTTTGAGGATGAAGATCCAAAAACAGGGGTTGATGTGGACATCACTTGGAGTGCTTGTTATCCTAAAGAGCTTGCTTTGCTCCTTGTAGTTGGTCCAAAGCTTCCAAAGGTAACATCGAGGATGCTTTCTACATCAGCGTAGAATCTGGAATATCCGAAAGGCTCAGAGAATGGGGATAAACTACTCAGGATATCTTGATAACTAACCCACCTCGAGCTGATTATGAGAAACCCATTTACGCCTTTGAATGAGAGTTAGCAGCCTTGGTGGAAGTTGATCTGGGGTTGATTTTCTTTGAAGCCATTTCGATGTTCTTAAACTTTGGTGATTGAAAAATTGAGATGAGACGTAGAGATTGTCAAATTGGGCGTGCCAGAATTTGTAGACAATAAATTGCATCGAGAAAATAAAATCAATACCGAAAAATATTGTAACAATCGTAGTATTTTATTTCTAATATTTGAGTATACAATCTCTATGAATCCTCTGATTCTTCTTTCTAATATTAAATAAATTAAAGGGCCTTCGAGCTTGATCTTAAATAAGTAGTTATCGCCACGAACGATGATTTTGTTCTTGAGCTTGAGCTTGATTGCTTGAACTTGAACTCGATTTGTTCTTCGTTCTTGAGCTTGAACTTGATTTGTTCTTCATTCTTGAGCTTGAACTTGATTTCTTAAACTTGAAACTTGTGGAGGAATTTGCAGTATTTGATCCACGAGCTCTTTGTTGCTTCTTGTTATAACTTCTAGTGTCTTTTCTGAGTTATGAAGACCCCTATCTATAGTTGTCAGAGTGAAGAGTTGTGATGAGAACAAACTCTTTCCGACCAATCAGATTGAAGTGTGACAAGGCCGTATTTGATTGGCCATAACATGTCACTTGCCCACGTGGTGCGATTCATTCGCCTTTTAATGTGACTTGGCATGCCTTGTCATTTTGACACGTGGCATGATCCTATTGGATCTTCCGCTTGACTTGGCGTGCCATGTCATATGACACGTGGCACCAAACTGAGCCTCTAGGAAGATGACATTTTGGGCTAGCCCAATTGGTTAAGACTTATTTATTTAATCCATATATATTGGATTTATATAATTAATCCAATTATATTAGCCCATAATATTTATTTGGACCAATATATCTTGAATTTAAAATATAGTTCAAATTAATTTATGAATTTAATTTTGTAAATTTTATACGCCTACAAATGCCACCTACTTCAAGACTTGTTGAGGTATAGACTTGCCGTAACCGAAAACGGGTCACGCAGTGTTAGCTGACTATCAAATTGCCCTATGCCAGATTAGAATGCAAAGTATCACCCATGTAATTTGTTACAACCCAATCAATTACCTGAACAATGTAATAATCATTACCTTTGAATAAAGACAAAAGCAAAACCATGCAAACCTTAATTGAAGCCGCCAGTGACATCAAACTTTCCCATTAGGAAACAAATTCTTTCTTATTGTAATGACTAGATACGATAATGACTAGATACAAATTGAGTTGAATATTTTCTACAAACTGATTGAGGAGATGAATATTTTCTAATGATGATAGAACAATCGAAACGAATGAAAGAAACATATATTAGTAATATCATCTGAAAGAAAGTATTAGGTGAGATACATTTTATTACATATTTGTACCTCATAAAATCAAAAATAAAATATATGCATCTTACTAAATTTTTATTATTATTGAACTTGTAGGTTCAGACGACATCGAACCTCTTACCTCACCAAATAAGTCGACGATCCAGATCATTATTATTTACTCAAAAACTTATTAATTTAAATAATATTGATATTATTTTATAGAATCACGTATTATATTACTCAGCCTACACATACAACGAACGTATTGAGAAACTAGTGTGTGTGTGTGTATGTATATATATATATATATAATGTGAGAAACCAGTGTGTGTGTGTGTGTGTATATATATATATATATATAAAAGTTTAACCAGGTGGAAAGGTACTTAACGACCCGATCAGTTGTTGTAAGTTCTAGCACGTCGTTTGGCAGTTTGAGACCTTGAGTAACTTCACTTCATGTGTTTATGACTTGTACGTGTGGTCAGAATTGAATTTCGGGAAGTTCAGAGTTTATTCGGATGGAAAATTCTTAATTCTGAAGCTTTAAGTTGAAAGTATTGACAAAGGTTTGACTTTTGAGTAAACGACCTCAGAATCAGTATTTGAAGATTCCAATAGGTATGGATGATGATTTCGTACTTGGGCATATGTTCGGGTTGAGTATCAGGTCGCCCGGGAGCATTTCGACACTTATTGTGGAAAGTTGGCCTTTTGAAGGTTTTAGAATTTTCTATATTTGGTTTGAAGGGAACTTTGGTGTTATCAATGTCCGCTTGGGATTTTGAGCCTTGGAATAGGTTCGTATCGTGATTTATGACTTGTGCATAAAGTTTGGCATAATTTCCAGGTGTGTTTAAGCATGCTTCGGATGCGTTCGTCAAAGTTTAAAGGTTTGAAAGTTAAAAGAAGTATCTTGATCGTCGATTAATCGTTTGGATATTGTTGGGTGTGATTTGAGCCCTCGAGCAGGTTCGTACCATGTTTTAAGACTGGTTGGTGTGTTTGGACGGGGTCCCGGGGGCCCGGGTGTGATTCGGGGTTGTTTCGGAACAAGTTTAGGTGATTTGATGATGCTGATTGATGGTGCTGGTGTTGTGCTTCGCGATCGCAATTCGACTTACGCGATCGCATAGAAGGAAATTGGTGCATGCCCTTTTGTGCTTCGCGAACACGACAAGGCAGTCGCGAAGGTGAGTTGCTGGGCTTACAGGTTGCCCTTCGCAAACGCGTGAGGACAACCGTGAATGCTAAGGAAAGGTTACAGGCTGGGGGTGAGTTGGCCATCATGAACGCATCGGCTTGGACGTGAATGTGATGCGGTGGGATGTTAGTCCTTCGCGAACTCGACCAGGGGCACGCGAACGCGATGAAGGATGGGCTTGGGCAGATTTGTTTTAAAGTGGGATTTGGCTCATTTTCATCTCATTTTCTTCCATGTGAGCAGACTTTGGGGTAGTTTTGGGGTTCCATTTTCATCATCTATCATGAGGCAAGTGATTTCTACACATTGTGAGTTAAATATACAGATCTAGGCTTGTAAATTCATTAAATTTTGTAGAAACTATGGAATTTGGAAGAAAATCTAGAATTTTGTATATTTGGAGTTTGACCACGCAATTTAGCATGAAATTGGGAATACATTATATATTTGAGTTCGTGGTGTTATGGGTAATGTTTATTTTGAAATGTTTTGGAATCCGGGCACGTGGGCCCGAGGGTTGACTTTGTTGACATTTTTTAGCATAGTTGGGAATTGTTATCAATTGATTAATTATGAGTGCTGGAGTATATTTTTATTGGTTTTCATGATATTTTGACTAGTTTTGAATCGATGGCAGTGGTTGAGGTGCTAGATAGGCATTGGAGCCGGTTATGTAACTTTAGAACGAGGTAACTCTCCTGTCTAATCTTGTGAGGGGGAATTTACCCCGTAGGTGTTATATTCATTATGTGCTTCACGTTGTGGGATCCACACACATATGAGGTGACGAGTGTCCGTGTGTATGCTAGAATTCCTGATTAAGTCTGGGTTGACTTAAACTCACGCCATGCTTTACTTGTATTATTTGAGTTATTCTTGCATATTTAATTACTTCAATTCGCATTATGACCTCGGCCTACACTCGCGTAGATTAATGGACTCGCTATTTTAGATATTTGACGAGCTACTTGATTAGCCGTAGAAATTGTACTTCTCTAACGAATTTCTCCCGTGTCGTGGGTATTCATCAGAAAGTTTCTCTAGTGGGGTCATAGACCTGTGAAAGCTTCACACTCTTATGGGATCAGGTTATTCGCCTCGGTAGAATTATGTATCACACTCTTAGGGGATCAGGTCATTCACCTCAACAGGATTATGTATCACACTCTTATGGGATTGGGTCATTCGCCTCGGCAGGATATTGTAACACACTCTTATATGATCGGACCATTCGCCTCGGCAGTATCATGTATCATATTCTTATGGGATTCGGTCGTTCGCCTCGACAGTTCTATGAAACACTCATATGGGATCGGCCCGCTCGCCTCGATAGAGTCGTGCAAAATACTTGATAAGGAGTCCGCCTACTCATGAGTTTCCGAACTTGAGATGTGATAGTTCATTTGGTATTTTCCATTGCGTATTCCATTTGAGGAGGTATCCGATAATTTGGGACTGTGTTCATTGTTCAGTTATAGACTGTATTATTTACCTTTATCTGTACTTATTGTTTACTTACCTTGTGTCATACTTGTCTACTTTATTATATTTGATTTACTTGACCACTAGTAAGTGTCAATATCGACTCCTCGTCACTACCTCTTTGGGGTTAGGAAAGATACTTGCTGGGTATGCATTAATTTGCTAGGAAAGATACTTGCTAGGAAAGATACTTGCTGGGTATCATGTATCATATTCTTATGGGATTCGGTCGTTCGCCTCGACAGTTCTATGAAACACTCATATGGGATCGGCCCGCTCGCCTCGATAGAGTCGTGCAAAATACTTGATAAGGAGTCCGCCTACTCATGAGTTTCCGAACTTGAGATGTGATAGTTCATTTGGTATTTTCCATTGCGTATTCCATTTGAGGAGGTATCCGATAATTTGGGACTGTGTTCATTGTTCAGTTATAGACTGTATTATTTACCTTTATCTGTACTTATTGTTTACTTACCTTGTGTCATACTTGTCTACTTTATTATATTTGATTTACTTGACCACTAGTAAGTGTCAATATCGACTCCTCGTCACTACCTCTTTGGGGTTAGGAAAGATACTTGCTGGGTATGCATTAATTTGCTAGGAAAGATACTTGCTAGGAAAGATACTTGCTGGGTATCATGTATCATATTCTTATGGGATTCGGTCGTTCGCCTCGACAGTTCTATGAAACACTCATATGGGATCGGCCCGCTCGCCTCGATAGAGTCGTGCAAAATACTTGATAAGGAGTCCGCCTACTCATGAGTTTCCGAACTTGAGATGTGATAGTTCATTTGGTATTTTCCATTGCGTATTCCATTTGAGGAGGTATCCGATAATTTGGGACTGTGTTCATTGTTCAGTTATAGACTGTATTATTTACCTTTATCTGTACTTATTGTTTACTTACCTTGTGTCATACTTGTCTACTTTATTATATTTGATTTACTTGACCACTAGTAAGTGTCAATATCGACTCCTCGTCACTACCTCTTTGGGGTTAGGAAAGATACTTGCTGGGTATGCATTAATTTGCTAGGAAAGATACTTGCTAGGAAAGATACTTGCTGGGTATCATGTATCATATTCTTATGGGATTCGGTCGTTCGCCTCGACAGTTCTATGAAACACTCATATGGGATCGGCCCGCTCGCCTCGATAGAGTCGTGCAAAATACTTGATAAGGAGTCCGCCTACTCATGAGTTTCCGAACTTGAGATGTGATAGTTCATTTGGTATTTTCCATTGCGTATTCCATTTGAGGAGGTATCCGATAATTTGGGACTGTGTTCATTGTTCAGTTATAGACTGTATTATTTACCTTTATCTGTACTTATTGTTTACTTACCTTGTGTCATACTTGTCTACTTTATTATATTTGATTTACTTGACCACTAGTAAGTGTCAATATCGACTCCTCGTCACTACCTCTTTGGGGTTAGGAAAGATACTTGCTGGGTATGCATTAATTTATGTACTCATACTGCACTTCTGCACTAAGTGTGCATGATCTGACACATTCATTTGGTGGTCGTTTGAGCGTGTAAGCGCAACTGCCGAAGGGACTTTATGGTGAGCTATATTCCATGCTACGATTCACAGGACACAGAGTCTCCATCATAATTATTTACTTTATACTGTTTATCTTGTAATCCAGATATATGTTGTATTGTTATTGTACTTTCTAGTAAATGCTAATGCACTTATGACACCGAATTTTGGGGGATTCCTAGTGGATTTTCATTATTATAGTTCATGTTATTATTATCATTTCTTTTTATAATATATTTATATTCAAAATTTGGTAAAGAAAATCACAGGTTTCTATTGAGTGCCAGATTTTATTCTATATATTTAATAAGATTCATGATTTCAAACATAATAAAATGAATAATTAAGTTGGTAGTTCACCGTTGGCTTTCCTAACAACGACGTTGGGCGTCATCACAGCCTATAGTGGATTTTGGGTCGTGACAGCTTGGTATCAGAGCTCTAGGTTCACTTGCGTTTCACGAGTTATGAGCATGTCTATTAAGGTCTTGCGGATCGGTACAGAGACGTCTGTACTTATCTTCGAGAGGCTACAGGGTTATTAGAATCACTTCCCTTCTTGATTCCTCATCGTGCGATATGATTCCATTGAATCTTATGCCTTTATCTCCTTCCTACTCATTCTTATATGATGTTGAGTGTTTTTTATCAATTGGGAATCAAGAAGTTAATGGTACTACAGTTATAGTGCAGGATGTTTCTCCCTGCATATTCGAGTGGGCTATTATCGTCGCCTTGTGGAGGGGTGTTCTCTCATTTCATCCTAGTGTTGGTGTTGCCAATGGTCAAGATTATATATATTCCGAATTTTGTGGAATTATTGTTAACATTATGGTGTCTCCATCCTTGATTGAACACATTGAGGCTCATCAACATGTTGGTCTTCATTTGTTTGCCTCTGGGCGTTGTGTTGTGAGATGGAACCTAAGAGGAGGTTAACAGAGATGGTTGTGTGTTGCGACTTCAGGATCGAATCGGCCATTCTAGTGTCACTGTTTCGAGGGAGATGATCCCTGAGGTGGTTCATGTGCTTAGGAATTTTGAATGTGACGAGAAGCGCATGATTGGAATGTAGGAAAATGTGAGTATTCGATCATTATTTTGGATGCAATATGGCTTCGAGTTTCAATCATATTGTTGGACCTTCAGGTGATGTTAATGAATGAAAGGATTCTTAAGGTCGGCAGATCAGTGTGGACCCAAGAAGATTAATTGATTTCATGATGGATGTATATAGAAATGACGTTGGAGGAGGCTGATATGAGGTTAAACATGTGGGTTATCTCTTGTGAGCAGGTTAGTGGTTGCGTGGTTTTGATGAGGTTCCTATGAAGAGTTATACTTTTCGCCCAATATGGGATGCATGTATTACGATGTGAGCTTGGGTTTCTTGAAGAAGATGGTATGACCCCTATGAGGTTTAGTGTGCGATGATGGCGGATAATTCGGGATCTGTTATGATTGGTGTAATGACGAGTGCAAAACACAACGCGAAATTGATGCTCGCTAATCAAAGATAGTATAGTATAATATCGTCTCCATGGGGATTGGTTTTAAACAATGTTCGAGTAGTTTTTGGGTTAATTGATATTTAGGAGGATCAACACTTGAGTTAACAAAATTATGAACTAAGTTTAACTACTAAAATAAAGAAATTGACAATTGATAACAAGGAATTAGAGAATCGCAAAGTTGGTTTCTTATCAATGTGAGGAATAAGGGGTTGACAGGATAGGTGCAGGATAACTATTTGGGATTTAACTCTAGTTTAATTGACTCTAATGTTCTAATGATTCTCACGAATTCACTCAATGTTTAGTTCAAACATGTAGTCAAGAATCTTCTCTCGATTAAATCTTAACTCTACAAGATGAAATAATATAAGCACTGTGAAGTATACAAGCATGCATTGATAGATTGGTCCTTAGGAAAACGTCTCTCGAATATTCTCCTAACTTGATTTAATCACAATTCAGCAAGCTCTTCCGATACTTAAGAGAATCAATGAATTAAATCAAACAAAATATTGCAAAGATAATCACGAAGATATTCCTTTTTCGAATAAATAAACTGATGAATAAACTTGCAACAATTCAAAACTCCATAAGCGAATTCAAGCATGAACTAGAGTTAAAATCCACAAATATTTATCAAAACACCATATCAGTCAAACCCTAAGGGAAATTACTCCATAATCATGGAGGAAGTCATCCCTATTATCATTAAAGAATAAGAAAGCCTCAATCTAACTTTACAATCCAAACTCTCGTATTGAATTGATAGAAAGATGATGGATTCCCGTGTCTTGTAGCCTCCAATGCTCTCCCAAAGGTTCCAACAGTCCCTTCAAAAATGTCTTTTTGGTGTATTTATACCCTGTAGGAGTGGGCCCAGTCGAAATTACATTTTCCACGCCGAAACAGGAAAATACTCTAAGAATAATCACACATGCGCGTTGCCCCATGCAGGGCGCTAGTGGAAAAGGTCAGAGAGCTGAAATCTATCAGAGTTGGCCCATTTGTACTGCCGTGCCGTGCCCAGCGGCTGTGGTTATTTTACAGAGTAACTCTTTTTGTTCGTGTTTTGATATCCAGACTTGGTCCTCGACCCCCAAGCACTATCCCGATTTAATCCCTTGGGCTTTTATTCAGAATTCAAAGCTCCAACTTGTTCAACTTAGCTCCCAGATATCGTTTTAATTCGAAATCACTTCATCCAAGGCATAAAATATCTAATAAGTTCAATACACTGACATTTAAGCTCAAACAAAAATAAAATACAGTAATTAGAGTGCAAAATTTGACTAAAACATATGATTTTATCTGTAACGACCCGACTGATCGTTATGCATATTATAACCATGTTCCCATATTTACTACTCAATTTATGCTTTATTGTTATTTTATGACTTACCGGGTTAGTTAATTCTGGTCCGGAAGGAATTCGGAACGAAATGAGACACTTAATCTCATAATTGAAATTTAAGTTAGAAAAATTGACCGGATGTGGACCTATGTGTAACAAACCTTGAATTTGAATTTTCATAATTCTAACAGCTCCGTATGGTGATTTTGTATTTAGGAGCGTGTCCGAAAAATTCTTTGGAGGTCCGTAGTGGAATTAGGCTTGAAATGCCAAAATTTTAGTTTTTGGGAAGTTTGACCGGGGGGTTGACTTTTTGATATCGGGGTCGGAATCCAATTCTGAAAATTTGAATACATCTGTTATGTCATTTATGACTTGTGTGCACTATTTGAGGTCAATCAGACGTGATTTGGTAGGTTTCGGAGTCGTTGGTAGAAATTAAAATTTTCAAAGTTCATTAGGTCTTGAACTGAGATGTAATTCATGGTTTTAGCATTGTTTGAGGTGATTTGATGGTACCACTAAGTTCGTATGATGTTTTAGGACTTGTTTGTATATTTGGTTGAGGTTCCGAGGGGCTCGGGTGAGTTTTGGATGGTTAACGGATCAATTCGGACTTAGAAGAAAAAGCTGAAGTTTTTGCCCTCTGATGCAATCGCACCTGCGGAAATTCCATCGCAGGTGCAAGCTTGTAGAAGTGAGCCTGGCAAGCGCAGATGCGAAAATAGACTGTGGGGTGGTGGTCGCAGGTGTGAGGAAAATTCCATACCTGCGTGAGCGTAGATGCAGAAGGATGTGCGCAGACGCGGCTTGCGAAGAAGCACACACATGCGTGCAGATGTGGGCAAAGGCATAGATGCGGGGTTTTTTCCACACATGCGGTTGGCGCAGAAGCGGCCAGGTTACCGCCGGTGCGAAAACCCCTGGGCAGTACAAAACCAGAGGGGTTTCGAGCTTTTGCCATTTTTGGGAATTTCAAGCTCGGGTTGGGCGATTTTGGGCAAGGTTTTCATGGTAATTCATAATATTGAATTATCATCGAATAATCCGACTAGATTACATGTTTTTGAGGTGTAAATCGGGGGTTTGAACTTAGGGATTTGAAAATAAGATTTGAAGATCTGGAGGTCGAGTTGAGGTCGGATTTTGGTAAAATTAGTATGGGTAGACTCGTGGTGGAATGGGCTTTCAGATTTTGTAACTTTTGTTGGGTTCCGAGACGTGGACCCCACAGGTGATATTTGAGCTTAAATTTGGATTTTTATGGAAAATTAACATTTTCTTATGGAGTTAATTTAATAAAATTTATTGACTGAAACGAATAATTTGTGACTATATTCGGGGTAATCGGAGACCGATTTGCGAGGCAAAGGCATAGCAGAGTAAAGAATTTCACGCTCTGAGGTAAGTAATAGTTGTAAATCTGGTCCTGAGGGTATGAAACCCCAGAATTTTGTGTCATGTGATTATTTGGGAGGTGACACACATGCTAGGTGATGGGCGTGTGAGCGTGCACCGAGGGGATTGTGACTTGGTCCGTCCCGTGAAACTGTAAAGTTGAATAATTTGTTGTTAACTATATGCTCTCTATGTGTTGAAGCAATTTGACTCTAAATCATGTTAGAAATCATGCTTAGGCTATGTGATAGTACTGTTAGGACCCACATAGAGCACATACTTATTGAATTAATTGCTAATTTCTATCTTGTGCTCAGTCATGATTTTACTTGCATATCATACCTCAGTCTTTCTTGATATTTGTTGATGCATTATGTTATTTTTGTTTGGGCCGATCTTTGTGATTTCTGAGAGCCCGAGAGACTAGAAAGGTTGAGGACTGAGTAAAGCCGAGGGCCGGTCATTAAGGTAAGGATATTATAGCACGTGAGTTGTCCATGCAGATTATGGTGCTTGGGTTATAGGATCCTCTCCGGAGTCTGTACACCCCCAGTGAGCGCTGAGGGCCGAGTGATGAGTTGAGTGACTGTTGCTGAGAGGCTGTACTTTCTTTGCATTTGTTATTGCACTTGATTGCTGTATGTCATTGTTGTAAAATTTCTAAAAGATTGTATATCCGGATTATATGAAATTGAACTGTATAAAATTGATTTGACTTAAACTGCCAGATTTGAAAGCATGTCTATTCTTTGCTGGAATTACTGAAAGTGAACTGTAAGTATGTAACTCATCATTATCTTCAGTTCCTTAGTTATTATTGTTACTTGCTGAGTTGGTTGTACTCATACTACACCCTACACTTCGTGTGCAGATCTTGGTGTTCCCGGACATAGCGGGTTTTGATCATTTCGCAGTTGATTTTCAGGAGATTCAGACGTAGCTGTCATGTTTCGCAGACCTTGTCTCTCTTTCCCTATCTCCTTGTTTAATGTATTTTGGTCTTAGACTATTATAAACCTTATGTTCCAGATTTGTATCCATATTAGATGCTCATGTACTTAGTGACACTAGATTTTGGGGAGTGTTCGTGTCAGTATTTATGGGATTTTATATTGTACTAAATTATTGTATTTTCAAACTTAAGAGAAATTGTGGTTTATCGAGATTATCAGCTTGCCTAGTATCGAGATATGCGCCATCACGACAGGTTGGGATTTTGAGTCGTGACAAGTTGGTATCAGAGCCTAGGTTACATAGGTCTCATGAGTCATGAGCAGGTTTAGTAGAGTCTTGCGGATCATTATGGAGACGTCTATACTTATCTTCTAGAGGCTGCGAAACCCTTAGGAAACTTTCACTTTCTTTTATTCTGTCATGCGAATTTGTTGATTCTGGAAACTAAATTTTTGCTATTCTATTCTCTCACAGATGGTGAGGACACATACTATCGGATCGGATAGTCAGCCACCAGCTAGGGCCGCGAGAGGCCAGGGCCGTGGTAGAGGCCGGGGCCAAGGTAGAGGTCGAGGTGTTGCTCGTACCACAGTTGGACCAGCACCTGTAGTACCACCAGTTGCTCCAGCTCAGGAGCAGATTCCGAATATAGCTGAGCCGACAGGATCAGCTCAGGCATTAGCTGTACCCATTGAGATTCCAGGCCTTCAGGAGACTTTGGCCTAGATATTAGCAACTTCACTGGTCTTGCTCAGGTGGTTTCGAATCAGGCCGCACGCGCCGCTTCTCAGGCCGGGGGAGGTACTTATAGTCCCATTGTCCGTACTGCAGACCAGTTAGTACAGGGACTTCAGATACCGGGGGCGCTACCAGCCCAACCGGTTGCAGCTGCTCAGGCCCCGATAGTTCCTCTTATGGCAGATGATGAGCAAAGGAGACTTGAGAGATTTGAGAGGCTTCCACCTCCACCATTTAGCGATACTGAGTCAGAGGATGCCTAGGGTTTTTTGGATAAGTGCCAGCGGATGCTTCAGACAACGGGTATTCTAGAGACCAGTGGGGTCTCATTCACTACTTTTTAGTTTTCTGGGGCTGCCTTCAGATGGTGGGAGTCTTACGAGAGGTGTAGGCCTGTCGGTGCAGCACCCCTTACCTGGTAGCAGTTCTCCGGTCTATTACTGGAGAAGTTCGTGCCTCAGTCCCGTAGAGAGGAGCTGCGCAGGCAGTTTGAGCAACTTCGTCGGTGTGATATGTTCGTGGTACAATATGAGATGAGATTTTCAGAATTGGCCCATCATTCTATCTGGTTGATTCCCACAGATAGGGAAAGGATCGGGAGATTCATAGATGGCCTTACTTTTTAGCTGTGATTACTCATGACTAGAGAGAGAGTTTCTGGTGCTACGTTCGACGAGGTTGTCGACATTGCTCGTCAGATTGAGATGGTTCGTAGCCAGGAGCGGGTCGAGAAGGAGGCTAATAGACCTCGTGGTTTTGGTGATTTCAGCAGTGTTCCTGCAGGGGGTCCATTTTATAGCTGTAGGAGTCGTTCTTACAGACACACTCAAGTGGGTCGTCCAGCTCATCGTGGTGTATCAGCTAGCCACAGTGCTTACAGTTCTCACTCAGGGCAATCTTCATTCAGTGCACTACCAGCGCAGAGTTCTCATCATGCCTCATCTACTCAACCTTCTACAGGTACTTCTTCGACTTATCAGGAGCAGCAGTTCCGTCAGAGGAGGGGTTGTTTTGAGTGCGGAGAATTGGGTCATTTCAAGAGAGATTATCCTAGGCTATTGAGTGGGGCTCCACAACAGAGTTCTCGACCAACGACACCAGCTCCAATAGTTACACCACCCGCCCTGCTAGCTCGGGGTGGGGGTCAGGCATCTATGTGTCGCCCAAGAGAGGGAGGACGATCAGGTGGCAGGCAGGCTCGATTCTATGCTTTTTCTGCTAGGCCAGATGTTATTGCCTCAGGTGCAGTGATCACAAGTATTATTTCAGTGTGTCAGAGGGAGGCTTCTATATTATTTGACCCTTGTTCCACTTATTCATATGTATCATCGTATTTTTCTCATTACCTAGATATGCCCTGTGAGTCCTTAGTTTCACATGTTTGTGTATCTATATCGGTGGGCAATATTATTACTGTGGATCGTGTGTGGTGACTATTGGGAAACTGGAGACTAAAGCGGATCTCGTTTTACTTGGTATGGTGGATTTCGATGTAATCTTTGGTATGGATTGGTTGTCTCCATGTCATGCTATTCTGGACTGTCACTCAAAAATCGTGATGTTGACGATGTCGGGGTTGCCAAAGGTTGAATGGAGAGGTTCTGTAGATTTTGTTCCTAGTAGGGTAATTTCTTATTTGAAGGCCCAACGTATGGTTGAAAAGGGATATCTCATATTTGGCCTTTGTGAGAGATGTTGATATTGATACTCCTATTATTGATCAGTACCGATTGTGCGAGACTTTCCGGATATATTTCCCGGAGACCTTCCTGGTATGCCACCCGATAGGGATATTGATTTCGGTATTGACTGGGTGCAAGGCACTCAGCCTATTTCTATTCCTCTGTATCATATGACACTGGCTGAGTTAAAAGAATTGAAAGAGCAACTTCAGGAACTCCTTGAAAAGGGGTTTATTAGGCCTAGTGTGTCACCTTGGGGTGCACCAGTTCTGTTTGTGAAAAAGAAAGATGGTACTATACTGATGTGCAATGACTATATGCAGTTGAACAAAGTGACGATCAAGAATAAATATCCTTTTCCACATATTGATGACCTATTTGACCAGATTCAGGGAGCGAGGGTGTTCTCAAAAATTGATCTGAGATTTGGGTATCACCAGTTGAAAATACGGGATTCAGATATTTTGAAGACGGCATTCCGAACTCGTTATGGCCACTATGAATTTCTTGTGATGTATTTTGGGCTAACCAATGCCCCAACAGCATTTATACATTTGATGAATATTGTATTTCAGCCATATCTTGATTTATTTGTCGTAGTATTTATTGATGATATTCTGGTGTATTCACGTAGCAAGGAGGAGCATGCACAACACTTAGGTATTGTATTACAGAGGCTGAGAGATGAGAAACTTTATGCCAAATTCTCTAAGTGTAAGTTCTCGCTTAGTTCAATGGCATTCTTGGGACATATAATGTACAGTGAAGGAATTAAGGTGGATCCGAAGAAAATAGAGGCAGTTCAGAATTGGCCCAGACCATCCTCAGTTACTGAGATTCGGAGTTTTCTCGGCTTGGCCATTTATTATCGTCGTTTTATGGGGGGTTTCTCGTCTATTGCATAACCTATGACTAAATTGACCTAGAAAGGTGCTCTGTTCAGGTGGTCAGATGAATGTGAAGAGAGCTTTCAGAAGCTCAAGAAAACTTTGACTACAGCTCCAGTATTGGTGTTGCCTATAGGTTCAGAGTCTTATACTGTGTATTGTGACGCGTCGCATATTGGTCTCGGCGCAGTGCTAATGCAAGACGGTAGGATGATTGCCTACGCGTCCAGACAGTTAAAGGTACATGAGAAAAATTATCCAGTCTATGATCTTGAGTTAGCAGCTATTGTTCATGCCTTGCAAATTTGGCGGCATTACTTGTACGGTGTCCAGTGTGAGGTATATACCGATCATCAGAGTCTACAACACTTGTTTAAACAGAATGATCTTAACTTGCAGCAGCGAAGGTAGTTGGAGTTGCTTAAGGAGTATGATATCACCATTCTCTATCATCCCATAAAGGCCAATGTGGTGGCCTATGCCTTGAGTCATAAGGCGGAGAGTTTGGGCAGCTTAGCATACTTACCGGTAGCAGAGAGGCCTTTGGCCATGGATGTTCAGGCCTTGGCTAATCATTTTGTTAGATTGGATGTTTTCGAGCCGAATCGAGTTTTGGCATGTGTGGTTTCTCGGTCTTCTTTATATGATCACATCAGAGAGAGCCAGTATGATGATCCATATCTGCTTGTCCTTAAGGACACAGTTCAGCACGGTGATACCAAAGAAGTCACTATTGGAGATGAGGTGTATTATGGATGCAGGGCAGGCTATGTGTGCCTAATGTAGATGGTTTGTGTGAGCTGATTCTCTAGGAAGCTCACAGTTCGCGGTACTCTATTCATCCAGGCGCTGCGAAGATGTATCAGGATTTGAGGCAACACTATAGGTAGAGAAGGATGAAGAAATATATAGTTGGGTTTGTATCTCGGTGTTTAAATTGTCAACGGGTAAAGTACGAACATCAGAGACCGAGCGGATTGCTATAGAGACTAGAAATTCCGAAGTGGAAGTGGGAGCGTATTACCATGGACTTCGTAGTTGGACTCCCACGGACTTTGAGAAACTTTGATGTTGTGTGGGTGATACTAGATCGGTTGACCAAATCTATGCATTTTATTCTAGTTGGTACTAATTATTCTTCGGAGCGGTTGGGTGGGATATATATTCGCGAGATTGTTCGCCTACAAAGTATGCCGATGTCTATTATTTCAGATCGGGGTACGCAGTTTACCTCACAATTTTGGAGGGCAGTGCAGCGAGAGTTGGGCACACAGGTACAGTTGAGTGCAACATTTCACTCTCAGACGGACGGACAATCCGAGCTCACTATTCAAATATTGGAGGATATACTACGCGCTTATGTCATTGATTTTGGGGGTTCTTGTGATCAATTTCTGCCACTTGCGGAGTTTGCTTACAATAATAGCTACCAGGCAAGCATTCAGATGGCTCCGTATGAAGTTTGGTATGGGAGATGGTGCCGATCTCCGGTGGGTTGGTTTGAGCCGGGTGAGTTTAGACTATTGGGTACTGACTTGATTCAGGATGCTTTAGAGAAGGTCGAAGTGATTCAGGAACGGCTTTGCATGACATAGTCTAGACAGAATAGTTATGCCGACAGGAAGGTTCGTGATGTTGTTCACATGGTGGGGGAGAAGGTTCTGCTCAAGATTTCACCCATGAAGGGTGTGTTGAGGTTCGAGAAAAAGGGCAAGCTGAGCCCTCGGTATATTAGGCCTTTTAAGATACTTAAGAAAATTAGAGAAGTGGCTTATGAACTTGCTTTGCCACCTAGTCTATCAGGTGTTCATCTAGTGTTCCATGTATCCATGCTCCGAAAGTATGTCGGGGATCTGTCTCATATTCTGGATTTCAGTGCAGTACAGTTGGATTGTAATTTAACTTATAATGTGGAGCCGGTGGCTATTTTAGATCGGCAGGTTCGAAAGGTGGGGTCAAAAAACATAGCATAGGTGAAGGTACAATAGAGAGGCTAGCTAGTCGGAGAAGCTGCTTGGGAGATTGAGCAGGAGATGCAGAGCAAATATCAACACCTATTTGATACTCCAGGTATGATTCTAAACCCGTTCGAGGATGAACGTTTGTTTAAGAAGGGTAGAATGTAACGACCCGGCCGATCGTTTTGAGTATTATAACCCCGTTCCCCTATTTACTGCTCAATTTATGCTTTATAGTTATTTTATGGATTACCGGGTTAGTTGGTTCGGGTCCGGGAGGAATTCGAAATGAAATGAGACACACAATCTCACAATTGAAGTTTAAGTTGGAAAAGTTGACCGGATGTGGACCTATGTGTAGCAGACCTCGGATTTGAATTCTGATGATTCCAACAGCTCAGTATGGTTATTTTGTACTTAGGAGCGTGTCCGAAAAATTATTTGGAGGTCCCTAGTGGAATTAGGCTTAAAATGCCGAAAGTTTAGTTTTTGGGAAGTTTGACGGGGGGGGGGGGGGGGGGATTTTT